>JAQIWF010000427.1:0-19071 GCA_034694965.1 Ceratozetes gracilis
GAGAGAGAGAGAGAGACCAAGTTAAGATTAAGCCAATTTTAACGTTGACTATGGTCTTCATTTTTTACAAACGATCAGTTTTTAAAGTGTATATGTTCATTGAGGATCAAGTTCTTCTCAAAATAGTGGAATCTTTAAAATTTTCAATAACTGAGAAATTTTGGTGCCACCTTGGTTTACCCCTCTTAAGAGATATTTTGATTCTCTATTTCTTAATTGAATTACTGTTCAGAATTCAAAGCAATTTCGATAAGAAATGAACAAAAAGAGTGAAATTCATTGTTTGTTAGGAAATCATAAAATTTATGGACCGAATAGTATTGAATCAATAAAATTACATCTCATTGAGAGGATATCTCAGATGTATTTCTCTTCCGTCCGATTTAAGAGATACTCCAAATAGATAACAAATCCAATTTTTATTCAATCACATCTAATAAAACAATATTTGTCATTGCTAACATTATTTTCCTTGAAGAAACAATCACTTTTCCTTAAGCTTTTCAACTAAAAAATGTAATTTTTGATCAAATTCTCTCAATTTGTGATAAGAATTGAGAATAAAATTAATTGTTTGCAAACATTTTAATGACAAGAATTAATCTGATAGTCATTAAGGCATAAAAGTAGTCATTTAAGTGATTGCTTTTTCTATAAGTCTTATCTTTCAAATACATATTGTATGAAAAATTCACATTTCATTGAATGAAGAATTGATTGACTATTTATATCAAGGATAAGGGAGGAGAAGGGGGTGCCGTTCCTTAATACCATCAAAGAGTCGGCTTTTAGGTGTAATTTAGAGCTTAATTCTGAATGCGTTATAAAATTCTTCAAAATAACACCCTGCTAAGTGAATATGAATAATTGTTTTACAAAAATCTCATCTATTCAATTGATTAATTTAAGAATTATGATCAGGATCAGTTGGTCATCATTTTTATTTTAAAAGTATGTAAAATCCTTAACTCACCATTAAATGGGAGAATTCATTAATTTCATTAACCATCCCTGGATTATATCAGATCTTCACAATGTTTTCAATGTTTAATACAAAGCTTATAGTAATGAATATTAATCACCACTTATTTTCGTAACTATTTTTGCAATATTTTGGCAAATATTCACAATAATTACTCCGAATATTGAGAATAATTAAAATAATCTATTTAAAATCTCAGGTTTGATCATTTGTTTTACATTTTGAGTTGGCAACACTTTTGTCAAAGGTGAGCTGATGTTCTCAATGATAAGAACTAAATTTTTCCACGTTGTGAGTTCAAAAAATAAAATAACTAGATGATTAATCGTAATGTTTAACATAAGTTTTTTATGTAAATTTTGACAACTCGGATATCCATGGTTAGTTGTACGATTATGGAAATTCTAGAAGGAAAATAATAAACATTCAACAATTATTCTAGGTGGTTATTGTCAACCAGTGTGTATTTAATTGCCAAAAATTAGTCACCCCTTCCATGCAAAGAACAAACCATTTGGAGGATCTTGGGCATCTAAGTATGATGCATAGCATAAGGAAATTGATTTATTTTGATGGGTACAGGTACAATCGTAAATTTGATCAGAGTTTAATAACTGGATGATAATCAATAAATTTTGATAAATGATTCAATAGATGACATTCATTGCACTCGAATTCGTTATTTAATGTTGAGATAATCGATGAGACAAATTAGTTCTGCTGTATATCAGACTAATTGACTCAAAAAGTTATTAAATTTAATTATCTTTTCTAATGATTGTGTTGTTATTGATTTAAATTATTTCCTAAGTATTCTCTAATCACTTAATCTTTTGTTTTTTGGTATTAATTTTGATTTTGCTTTTTTACATTTAAGTCAATTTCGCCATTGATTTCATTCTTTGATAGACAAATAAGAGGGTCAATCATCTTTGAATAAGTTCTTGTTAATTAGTTTAATAGTTCTTAGTTTTTTTTCCAGTTCCTTACAATTGAAGCAAACAAAACAAATTCTTGAATATGTTTTTTCATATGAGAGATGAGTTAAATATTTATTCAATAATTAGTGGTCGCGTCTATTGTGTCCCTCGAATAGCAATTATTGTTTGCTCTGATGCTCACAGTTTTGATTTTGATTCACTTAAAAGAGGAAATAGTCTCTCCTTTTAACTACTTTTTTGTTTGAATGAAACAAAATATAATATAAATTTTAATAGAATTTTGAAATTTCTCTTAAATAAGGCAAACAAAAGGTTTTTTATATCGTTTGAAATTTATTTTTTATTTTGGCTGTTCTTTCATCGCATATCCGGTCCACAGGATGTTCCCTACATTTCAGATTCAAATTCATTCATTTGACTGAGCAATGCATTTGTCAACAGATAAGTATATCTCAGCAAAAGTCAAATTTGAATTCAAGACAACGGAAGAGATTCACTGATATTTGTTTACTCCCAGCTATGAGAAAATCTCAATTTCATAGTAATATGATCGCCATGGTTTCAATCTATGAAGAATAACAAGATCACTTCAAGTGTATAGCCTAAAGGCTTAATTTTTCATAAATCCAAAAATATTCTCATCTCTATTGGTCTTCAATATATCCAAATTATTCTTAAAATAAGTCTCTTTAGACATCACTGACTCTAAGGTGTGAACAAACTCTTATAAATTTGGTTCTGCTTTAAAATTTGAAAAAACAAAAGTCTCTCTAATACTTTCGAGATAAACAGCCCGATTAGAGAGGGATTCTTTACGATGTGAACTGATTTGCACAGGCTAATCGAATGATCTGCCAGGATAGGAGTTTACTAAATTCATTAGTTTATACATTAAATGCCAAATGAGTTGTGAAAATGAGATCTAAAAGAGTATTTGAGATTAAAATGTGTTGCAATCAATCTTCGAGATTGTCTTCTCATTAATGTCAATATTACAACAGTTTTTAATTTGAGCGAATTGTATAAGGATTTAATACTTTGCCATCATTTGCTTCACCAGTTTTTATAGGGAGCAGAGATAGGGCTCAGATATGTTTCCCTAACATCACTACTAAATCCCTTCGAGTTATACAGCTTTGGATTGAGTCGAGAATTGATAAAAACGGAAAAAGTGTAAAACGAAGCCAACGGTTGCCTTAAATTACTCTTTTGTTTGTCATTCTTGTGATCCAAATGTACTTTTAGTTTATTTCTGTTTTTTTTTCAATGCAATAACAAATATTGACAGTCGATCACAATATTTGGCCTCAATTCAGACCATATACTCAAAACTCAATTAATTTTGGCAAAAATAGGGAGAAATTCAATTCAATTTCTATTCATTTGATTCTTATCTCAAATAATATTCTTTGTTTTGATTGATTCCGGGATTGAAATAAATTTTATTGTTGTTATCACTGATCAGAGAATAAAATTGTGTGAAATTATTAGTGGATTGCAGTTAAGGCACAAAAATATAGCGATTCTCTACTTTTATGTGCAAAATATTTGGCTCTGATTTGTGAGTTATGACCCCATCATTGAAAAGTTGATATAATCCCATAACATATGAAGCTATTAGTTGGGCAGAGGTTTTACCCATTCTTTAGCGAATTTGGGATATGGCTCTGGATATGGATATGTGTTGGCATTTCTTTTGTGTCTGATTTCTCGCTCTTATCAATACTAGGGAAGGCACTGCCAGAATAGGATTGCCAGCACTGAATGCATGCAGTTTTCATCATTGGATTGCATTCACTAAACTCATGATATCATAAACTTTAATAGTTATTTCCAAACCAACGACCAGATGAGAGAACAGATATACACCAAAGTTGTGTTATTCTGTCTCCGATTTATGTGTTCGTAAATCAGAATATTGTGGAAGAGCTCCGACTGCTCTCACTTTGACCAATACTCATAACTCGTGTCGTAAAAAGACAAACAATATTCAAATGAAACCAATAACGACGACAATTCATTCAATATTACTATCCTTTACTTCTAATATAAAACTCTAAACTCTATTCCAATTCGTGACTCATTTCAGTAATGATCGCAAAGAGAGATAAACCAATCGATAAGTAAAAGCAATTAGATTTGGGAAGTGATCTGAGTTTGTCTCTCATGTATTCAATTCCTCGATATTTTGATTTAGGAATTTGTAAATTGATTCGCGAAATATTCAAGTTTTTACTCCAATTATTACAAAACAATTCTCAGCTTTTACTCTGAAAATTCAGTCTAAAGATCCGGAATATTCTCAAAGATTTTATATAAATAACTCATTTATAAGGAAATGTCTTAAAGACTTTCAATCATTAGTTTTGTAATATTTTAATAATATTTGAAAACTGTCTGAATATTAGAGAAAGAGTTAAGACTTAAATGGATAATAATTGACAATTTTGATAGATGTTTGACGCGAGCAAAATATGAAAAGTTTGTGTATTTACTTACAGTTAGAGTTCGTGTCTTCGAGATTGTAAGACGAGGGGAAGGTAGGGTTGACAGTGACTGCCTGTCAAACCTCTTAGATTAATGGCACACGAGTTGATTGAGTTTGTCTTCATAACAATCGGTTCCATCTAAACATTAAGAAGCGATTGAATAATCACTAAAATAATGGTATCTCTTCTTCCAATAATAACCCTTGACTTCAATCTTGAATGAAATCTAAATAAAATTTAATTATAATTATTATCTGATCTTATTTTGAGAAAATCGCACTTAAAAGTCATTAAGATTTGGTTTTGACTCAAACTATGTTTTGCTTCTTATGTCGAGAGTCGAGTGCTATCGGAGTGTCGTTTTCGAGCAGTTATTCATTTGGTCTTCAAATTACTTTGTGTCACATTTAGCTCTTCTCCAAAGTAATGGATTTCTTTGTCTTACTTTAATAAACTCATCAAATCATTCAAAGTCTCAAACATTGACTCATTATATATGAACCCTTTCCAGTCTCCTGTGACTTAAGAGGAGGAGCAGGAAGGGCAGCATTAAGTACGTCAAAAATAAAATTGAATTGAACAAGCTAATTAATCGGAGTTGAAAACTTGAAAACAATTAGCTGAGAGAAAACAAACAAGGCACCTGTTGCTCAATAGTGACAGGTTCTAGATATGATAGGAAAGGCTACCAGTGCTATCAGTGGATGAACCCTTAATATATTTGCCTCATATTCTGTAACATTTGAGACCTTTTCCTCGATTAGAATTACAGTTTTATCAGCGAATCGATCGATAAGTTGAAGTGGAGTTTAGTTGAGTGCCATAACCCGTATTGGGAAGACACGCATCGAGAGACTGATCGGAACAATAGTCGATAACAACAGAAATTTATTACCAAATTGTGAACTATTTATCTGTTTATCCATCGATTTCTACGCAACGGTTGGCCACAAAACTATACTTTCATTATATGAGAGATTATCGGACATAAAGTATTACAAGAATTGGAAACGATATAAACGCATCACTTTTGCATTGAGAACAGGATTGACAGCAATGCCTACACATCCTTACGATGCCATCAAAGATGATGTTAAGTATTATTGCGATTGGGGACCGGCACAGGGAAATGCAGAGCACAGCGATAGGCATAAGACCCAAAAAAGCCTGAACCGGATATGTGCCGATAAAAGTACATTTGGCATTTGGCGTGCGGCCCATCAGATAGTGATGCTCTGATCGTGTCCTCTAATGCATGCCTTCCATTGCTTTCCATTTAAAAGAATGATATGAAAAAAGAACTCTTTGTTCACTAACGAGGAATAAAAGCTCCACAAATGGAATCATAGAAAAGATATTTTAGCGTCAAATCACACGAATTGCGTTAAATGCCTGTCAGAGAGGGGCTGAACGCAAACCGATCGCAGCTTTTCTCCAGAATATAATCTAATGAAATATGCGATTCATTCGACTTCAATGTGTTTATGAAATGTCATTAGCCTTTCCACAAAAAAGTCACCGATTCTTAAGACTTATAAATGAAAAACGATCGGAACGTGAGGTCAGATCCTAATGACGTCCAACACATGAAAGGAGTTTGTCTGATGAGCACTACTGATGAGGAGTACAGCCATTAGATGTATTGAAAGTGAATTGACTCTAAGGGTTCACTTTCATGAGGAGTGCAATACTGTGCGATCGATACTATTTATTAACAAGAATTCAATCCAATAGAAGAATAGTTAATGTGAGCCATGACTTCATACGTGAGTCAAACAGTTAATGATTTACTCAAAAGCTCTCTAACTATCAATTGATACCTTATGTCTCGCATTTCCTCCAAACTCTTCCCTCCATTCACTCCAAACAATTGACTTCTGATAAAAACTAATCGATTCACAAAACACTGTCTTTTGTTTGAAAATAATTAACTCAAAGTCTTTGACAAATAATTAGTTTGATTTAATCAACACATTTATGCGTCACTGCTTTCCCACAACCACTTAAAATATTTGAACATGTTTTTATGCAAATAAGTAAGGAACTTTCATTAACATCTTTCCAAATTGACGTGTTTTCAAGAAAATAAGAGGAGAGGGTGTTAACCTAAAGGTCGAAAGGTTGACATTTACCATCTCTTACGCAATATTTAATGTAGAGATGATATCTTTAGCACTCTTTTAGATTTATGCCTCAAAATTAGATTATAATAATATAATGTCGATTAGACCGGATTTAGGGCTTTTAAGTCTGTTTAAAACGAGATACGGGACCGAAATTGAAAACTACTCATTAGATTCCCTCCTGAGTGGAATATTTTTAACCTCAAAAAAATGATAACATTGTGAATAAACTTGGTATATTGACGTATGGGTTGCAATCAATTGTTTGTCAATAATATTTTGACTGAAATGTTGACTTTGAGAGTTTGGGACAATTTGTTGGTTAATATGAATGCGAGTGAACTCTAAAAGGCTTGTATTTGAAGCATTAATTTGATGGAGTCGTGAATCGATTCGTGCAGCACCTGCTTGTTTGCCACAACTCTTTAAGATTCATGCAAACAGAATGAAAGAAATTCTCGTCTCAAGTATTAGCAGAATATTTGGCGAATACCTTAATCGTCAGGTCGTGCGAGCGCTCAATGAAAACACCTGCCTTTCAGACAAAATTCGTATATAATTGATGTGTAAAGGCTTTGAGACAACGATAACCAGTGCTAATCAGTCTTATGTTCTTCACCACAACATTTCATTTTTAAGTTACTTTTTTCAGATTTATGTTATTTGAGTTTCAAAATTAAACCAAAAACAACACAATATTCACGATATTTATTACTTTAGTCCCAAAGAGAGGATCCTTTTTCTCTTTTTATTCAATTTTTGAATATTCTTTGAGAATCTTCATTACATCAGAGGTTTTATCCGTCAAAAATAAGAGACTTTTTATTGTTTTTCAGTAAATGATTAACAATATTATTTAAAAGGTGTTATTTTCATATTACGGTATAATCTCTATTAGACTGATATCCTGTTCGCTAATAATTAAGTATTTTTTGAGTTCAAGTATGTCTCCGATTCGTTTACTCAGTCCATGTCTTCAATACATTTCCTGTGGAATAAGAATTGAAAGAAATGATTAATTATTTGCATTTTCAACGATTCAAATCTATTTGCGTCGATCTTGTTTTGTAGAGGAGTTATATCAGAGCTCTTCAGTCATTTGATTTCTTAATACTCGTGAATAGAATAATAGAAAGATTGGGTTCACTATAAAGCATATAATAATTCAATGTTAAAATCTTTGCATTAAACCAAATATAATGAAATTTCTTCTTTACTTTTATTCCTCTCAATAGTAAGCCATTTGAATGATTGAAATACAAAACTCTTTTGAAAGAAATTTGTATCCGAAATAATTCATTCATTGTTACTCAGAGGGTTCTCTCTCTCTCTCTCTCTCTCTCTCTCTCTCTCTCTCTCTCTCTCTCTCTCCCTCCCTCTCCCTTTCTCTCAAGAAATTCCTTCTCACGCCCCTCGACATTGCAATTTGGTATGTCAGATGTTGACAGAGACAGGTAAAATTTAAGCCACATTCCCCTAAAATCAAAAGGAATTTTGAGGTACTTCTTCATTCATACTATTATATTATTTGTGGTTTAAAAACAACACAATTACAATAAATCTAGAAATGAAGGCTAAATTTAAAACAAAAACTGATATTTGATGGCATTATTTACCCTGGTAGGTTAAATTAATCGTAAACTGTTTTGTCAAATAACAGCCATTTATTAAAAGGTTAATATTTGTTACAAGAGGTTGAAAGTGAGATAAAAACCAAAAATAATTGAATAGAAAAAGTGTTACATTTAAAGCATAAATCAATGAAAACATTTTATAAGTGATTGATATTTGATTTGTTATCAAAAAATAAAAGAACAAAATAATGTTTTTCGCAAAATATAGTGAACACGAAAAATGTGAATCCATTGACAAAATTGAATGAAAAGTATTCAATGAATTGAATGGTTTTGTTTGATATTTCGCATAACTATTGCGGAGAGGATGAGGAGAATCACTTCGATAATCAAATACACGTAATATAAGGTTTTGAGTGGGTAGTGATGAAAGAATGCAAGTAGCCAGGTCAACATTCGCAGTATCAGTGACAGCAACACAAACACAGCATAAGAGGATATGATTTGATAATTATTTTTGTATGAGCCGTAGAGACCCAATAATCCCAATATTATAAAACCTGTCAATCGTTCAAATGATTAGTAATTATTGTTAACTTATGTTCAAAACATGGATCAACTCTTACCGACACAAATAGTGGCCAATTGTCCTCCAATGAAGCTGCCATTAACCGCCCAATACTGGGCATAGTTTATATTACCCCAAATGAAACCGAAAATGGCGGACCCGATCATCAGGGTATTGAAAAACATGAAAACATACTTGAATTTTGATAGACATAACATTATTTCTAGTTTTCATCTAATTCTTGGCTAACCTTTTGCTGAAGACATACACATACTATCTGACAGTGACTGTACTGAAGGTATTGTAAGAGCTTTCCGACAAATATCACTCCATTATGTTGGGTGTGGACACACTTTCATTAAACTGATAGAACTTTCCGATCAAATACTCTTATTATTCATAATTTCTCAGTTTTTCTGTTATCCTCTCAAAAGAATCCAAACTTTTGGGGTTTACTTAATTTAATGACTAAATAAACTAATCGAAAGTTTGTCCACAATTTTCTCACATTTGTGAATATTAACCATAAGTTGACAAATATTGACAATAATTTTGCATATTTTCTATTTCTTTACAACATATTCGGTTAGAATTCAGAGATTTCATAAATTTCTAAACTAACGGTTCATCTGAGAGACGCCCTGTTTTGCGATCAATGTTTTGTTTGACTTAATTCAATAAATTCACGGAATTTTGCAAAACATTTCACTATCACTCATATTATGCAAATGGAATATCTTATAAATCTAAAAATATCCACTCAGACTCTCAACATCCAGGTCTAAAATTCACCATGTTTCAATTTACATTCGAAGTAGAAAATCAGTAAGACAAAAATTATTTAATGTTTAATAAAATATTAATAAAAGTATTAATGGATTAATATTTCTGTCTTTGCTTTGCTTTCAATCGAGACTTTGTTTGGATTTACTCTTTATTTGATTCTTCTTTTCCTTCAAATGGTTTGTCTTTGGATTCTCTTCTTTTGTATTCTTTGGTTGATTTTTATTGCTGTCATTATTTTCAATCGATTCGGTGTACTTTTTCGAGTCAGACAACAAGGCTCTGATTAAATAAAATAATGCTAGTAAAATTAAATAAATTGCCAATAATGAGACGGAGAAAATCAGATCCAATTTATGAAAGTTGAGTTTAAATGCAATAATTCTTTCACTTATGTAATTGGATTGTGACTGAACTCCAAAGAAATATATCAATAAAATCACATTAATCGTGAAAAATGCGAACAAATAAGTCCAAGTTATGACCAAAACTATTGAACTCAAAGCAATTGATTCCTTTCTTACACTCAAACCGAATAAAATAATAGACAGAATTGCGACCATATTGTTGAACAGACCTAATATGTGGACCAAAGGTTCAAAGTCTAGATAAATGATCACAAAAAAGACGGTAATTATATTCGCCAAATACCACAACAAGAGAAATATGCAAATAATATAAATTGTTTTTCTGATCGCTTTTATTCTTTGTCTGATTCTTTCGAGTTTAATGATCGCCAAATCTATTTTCCAGGACTCAAATGAATAGGTTTTTGTGAGTCTACTCCTATCAGATGGGAGAAGTTTCTTCAGTTTTAACAGATTTTCCTGTGACTCTTGATTTGCCATTTTTAGCACTTATTATAAGTTATTAATCTATGTATTGATTATTCAAATGCTTTTCACGCGATTATATCAAATGATTATAATTTTCTAAATTTTGGATAAATATTGAACTCATAAGCTATGACTCACTGTATAATTATTACCCGAATTATGGGAATAACTCCTCTCAAACTTTGAGACTCAGACTCTGAGTCTCAGAGAAACTGATTATGTCTGATAGATACAGTTTATCTGAATGGGTAATCCTGTCATTTGTATCAATAAATGTCTGAAAGATGTTCAAATTGAAAGTAAATGTCATTTTAGTCTAGTTGTCATAAGAAAATATTTATAAAGATTTCAAATTCATTACATCTAATCATAGAATTGGATTCTTTCCATTATTTTAATCAATTTTGTGGAAAATTTTTATAAATAATTAACACATTTATATAAGTTATCACTTATTAGGAAAAGTTGGAGCAGATAGGGTTCAAATGGGGTAATAGGTTCTTAATCATCGGCGATAATACAGTATTGAAAATGCGATAATTTTTGGTTTAATCCCAACAACTATAGTGATTGACGTCAATATCAAGAAACTTGCAAACATTGTCTCCGAGCAGTTTCTTTTTCAATCTTTCATCAAATCCACTACTCTTCTCAATCATAAGCCCCGGATGTGTTTCACCCAATAAGAAGGGATAATCACTTCCAAGAAATACATTGTCCTAAAGAATAAGCAATTTATTAATGAATACTTCATTTCTATTTTTGCAATACTTCTCCGAAGGTATTGAGGGCCAGATTAAGGGCTCCTTCATTGTGAACGAGAGAATCACAACATATCCTATTTATATATTTGGACGGAGGAAATGAGTTTGTCTTAAAATCTGCTGGATATACATGAAATCCATGTTCTGCTCGAGGTAATAAGTAAGGGAGGGCACCGGCACCGTGAGCCAAAGCAATCTTCAATTTGGGAAATCTCTCTAAAACTCCACTAAATATCATCGCAAGAATAGCTGCAGATGTTTCGGAAGGCATTCCTACGATATATGGTAACCAATATTTAGAAAAGCGTCCCTTCATTTGCATATCCCAGGGATGGATAAAAATAGTAAAATCCAGATCTTCTGCTGCTTTCCAGATGGGATCAAAGAGGGGGTCGTCGAGACCCACCTCATTCACATGACTTCCAATTATTATTCCGTTTAAATTAAGGTCTACTTTACATCTTCTCATCTCATCCACCGCTAAGATTGGGGACTGGAGAGGAATAGTGCCCAGTCCTACAAATCGAGATGCATTGCTTCTTACAACTGATGACAAATGATTGTTTAGAAGTCTGCACAGGTATGCCGTATCGCTAGCTTTTGCCCAATAGCTAAACATCACCGGCACTGTAGATAAGACCTGTACGCAAACGCCTGAAAATATTCTTTTGTTTAAACAAATATTTTAACCGAATTTAAGAAATATATGGGTTTCCAAAAAAAATCAAATATAAATCAATGCATAGTAAAGATAGTAAAGAACAAGAACATTGTAAAATCAAACCATATTAGAAATGTTATCTAACCTGTCCTTTGCATGTCCTGAAGTCTTACAGAAGTGGACCAAACTTTATGATCAACAGGTCTGAAGACAGTTCCGTCGTCTTTCATCATTAATGCCTTGCCGTCATCGGTATGTTTCATATGAACCCATCCGGGATAACCGAATTTCTAAAAATCAAATGATCAAGATACTAAGACACCAATGAATAAAATAATGAAATTCCTCACTTGTTTCAAATCGGGCCAATTTTGGGGTAAAATATGCGAATGAAAATCAAACTTCAAATACATTTTGAATAGAGATTAGAAAATGAGTCCAATATATCATCCGATTTCACTTAAATACAAATTATCTTCGAGTCAATTACGAAATTGTTTACAAGTTGTCAGCAAATCGATGTGTACTTCATATGATAGCAAACCTCCAGATAAGAGGAATTCCATCAAAACAACAATTATATTGCACTTCAATTCAGTAAACAATTAATCAAATATTAAATATCTCTTTAATGAATAATTCACTTAAACTTCAGTTTTCTTCAAAACATTTAATCAATGATTTCATTACCTTTTTGTCAAAATATGAAAAAAGTTTTATATAATTTAAAATCGAATGAAAATATAATTAAATTATTTGTAAAAAAAGAAATATAATTACAATTAATTTAAGAAATTAAAGAGAAGTGCCTTAAATGATAGCGTACTGTTCGTACAGCAATTGTCTCACTTTGTAGTAGTCCTCCGATAGGGTGCCCTCAAGGTGTATACGCCCGGCTTCACTACGTCTCACCTCCACCTGATTGTTGCAGTAGAGGACACCCCCCGAGAACTCGGCCTGAATGCCATTTTTCATAAGAACCTGTTTAAAGTCAGATAACTTTAATTCGTTTATGAAAATTGTTGGATGACTCGGGATCTGATTGGCCGGCATTTGTTGCAAAATGGGTAACAATTCCCGTCCGCCCGAACTGGACAGGGGCTCAACTGAATGCTGTCCCTCTTTAGTGTCATCTGTTTGTTCGGACTCTTTTTGTGGAAGAAGTGATTCGATTTGAGTTATTTCGATCATAGCCTCGACCCAAGACAATTGTGCGCCGTCTTTGGACTGAGCGAAGGACAGGGAGCTCACCAAAGAGTCCTTAAGTTTCACCTGATATATGTGACTCTCAGTGGTGGCGTCTATCGTCTCAAACGGCTTCGGTATAAATATTTTGTTAGCGACACAACCGGAAGCCTTGCAAAAACTGGCCAATGAATCGGTAGCTTCGGGCGAACCCCTGACTAAAATGAGACGCCGGGGTTTAATCATTGATATTATCTTTTTGATGGAATCGCCGTCAGAGCGACCCTCGAAGTCAATGTATTGGATGTTTGCGTGAAGACTAAATGTCTGTACGTTTGAAACACATTTTGTGGGCACTTCTTGTGTTTCCGGTTGGGGTTCTTCTATGCCATCCTTTTTCACGTTTTCTTTGTTCTCTTCTTCACCCGATTGTGTAGTATTAGTGCCGACGACATCAAAGATCATGAAGTCGTCGGGTCTAATGGTCTCTCCGTATTCATCCCATTTGATTTTGCGTTCGGGTGCGGGAAACATGGGGTATGACTTCTTTGCCTGTTTGAAGAAACCACCCCCTTTCACTTTACCCTCATTCTTGGGCATCATTAGGTCGTGCTTTACAACACTTGTCTGATGTGAAACAGCGCCACTACTCGCCGCATAAGTGGAGCCGACAGGACTCTTATTGGACACACCGTCGACATCCATGGCTTCTTCTTCTTCCTCTTCACTTTCATTATTCTCGTCAGAATCTGAGTCAGAGTCAGCGCCGGCCGTCATATCGTTTGCATTTAATTTATTCTTCTTTAGCCTTTCCTGTCGTCTGAATTCTTCTAATTCAAGCCCTTTGAGGGGAACCCTCTGTTTAATCTCAAGTGTAATAAGTTTTCCCTTATGGCTATTCATGAGCTGATGGGCTAAAGTGCCGACAGAATACCTTTGGGTTAGAATTATGCAGTTTTTGGGATTTGTTGACCAATTAATAAAGAGGTCCCGCGAATAACCGCACTCCAGATCTGGCTGTGAGGCTAAAACCACTCGTGGCTCAGGTATCCGCTCTAAGTCAGTGTGTTTGTGACACAACTGCAAGTGCTTGAATTGGAAGGGGTTATTTCGCTGACCCTCAAAAGTTCGCATAAGTTTATCGCTCATCCATTCGACTAAAGACTTCGCAAATTCGATGACATTATAACTGAAATTATTGAGAAGTGCTAACGAATAGGTCATAAGACCTGACTCTTGATTCCGCCATAACTGCTCCAACATATGGGCTAATTCGAGGACACGTCCGGCGGTGTCCACAGCTATCAATACATTGCCTCCATTTCGAAGGGTTCCCAATATGTTTGTCATCAGCTGTTCATCTCTTTTTCGGCGCCTTTCCTGTACGTAATTGGCGTTATAAGAGTCGGTAATAAGAAGTGAGGGACGGCTTATATTCTCCAAAACACATCCATTAAGATGTCTCTCCTTCTTGTGATTAAAATCGATGGCATAAACGATGTCTTCCTCTCCGTCCTTAACTATCCTCCAAATAGTGCCTCCAATCATATGTCCGGCGGGGAGAGGAGTGATGGTAAGGCCCTGTCCTTTGCCTTTGAGGGCAATGGTCTGGTTGTACTTGACTTGAGTGACTTTGTCGAAAGCCATGTCCACGTCATCCAAAGTAAACAAATCAAAGTTCTCGTAATTGTGTCGCGACTGATATAAGTCATACATAAACATCTGTCCCATCAAATAGACGGGTGTCGTCGCATATACCTCACAGTTGAGACCACACTTCCCCACAAGATATGGCAGACAACCTGTTGGTCACAACAGACAATATAATCAATAATTTGGACAAATGGACGAATCGGCGAACAATACCTAAGTGTTGACAATCGGGATATGATATAAGGACGGCATCGATCTGTTTCACGTGTTTTGCCAATTGATTGAGATATGACTCACTCAACATCTCATCTAAGCCACAGTCGAGGAGAAACCTGAACTCATCCACTTGAAGGATATAAGCGGGAGGGCTATCATTCAGGACACCACTTATCGCCTCAAATCGGATAATTGATGTCATTGTCACCGAAAAACGAAACAATGGATCGGATCTTCAGGAAGAGGTTCTCAACAAATCAATGTTCAAAGACTTTGATTTCAATTTGTGTCCAATTATTGACAATTTGTGTCAAATGTTTGCTATTTTCGGCTCAAATGAATCAATGCTTTTGATATGGATTTTGATGTCTTTTATGTGAATTAAGTTCTGTTCAGAAGTGATATTCAATCTTAAGATTGATTTAAATCTCTTTAAATTCAATTTCTCTTAAAAGTGTTTAAAAGAGTTGTCTTAAGAAAACCCAAATTATGTGATAAAATCGTTTTTGAGTTAAAAACACAAAAACTTAAGAAAACTCAATGAAAGGCATGAACTCTGGTGTCAGTCGACCGCAACTACTCTTTCATCCATTCCTGTGCACAGAGGAAAGGGTTATTCCATTGGAATTCCCACCCAATTGAATCTTGTAGAAATTAAATGCAATTTAATAGCATGGTCATTGTTATAATTCAATAATTGCAAATTAAAACTAAGCAAAGAATTTGTAGACTATTTAAGAAATGTCCAAGTTATGTACTAGATGACATTATTCTCTAGATATGTTTAATTATACAAAATCAGGCATTAGAGGATTAAAGGGAGCTTGGTTAATTGGACAGTTAATTGGACACAGAGGGCACAATTTGACCTCAAGAGGCCATCAAATAGATTGAAATCATTTGTAATTTTTTGATAACTTTTATTTGGATTTTAATGATTAAAATATACAATAAAATGCTATTTAATAGACGATTGGATTAACACTTAATTACAATCTTGTCTTTGGATTACCGATATCTGACGTGTCTATGAAAAGGTCGGCACCGGTCTGTTTGGCCTTAACCCTTGCCCTCTCCACTTCTTCTTCAGAGACGGTTACATCAATTTCTTCTTTATTCTTGAACTTCTCAATGATAGTGTCGGCCAAAGTGGCGTTGAAGAGGTCTCTGGCCGTGAATTCTGACTGATTTATGTCCGGACATCTGTAGGAGACGTAAGGCTTGAGTGGAAAGTCTGTTAAGTCGGGAACAACTAATTCGGGTTCCATTTCCTTCACATAATGTAATTTCCTGCCGAACCAAAAGCCCGGATATTTAACAAGAAGTGTGTCTCTAAAGACCGGATAATCGAATTCGTTTTCGAGGAGTGGTTTCGGGAGTTTATTGTGTTCAAACTGACCCCTCTTATTAGGTATCGTAAACTTCCGAAAATTCCTTTTCCCGGAGAGGACAGCAGAGGTGTGGACTAATCGGTGGTCAATACTATGAAACCACGCATTTGTCTGAAGTCTTAGACATATTTTGTGTAATTTAAAGATCATTTTGTCCACAATTTATGGTTAAATATCGGGTTGTGTCGGAAGACAACAAATTATTGAATCAAATGTAAACAAAACTCATGTCTTGTTTCGAGTCATTCATAAAATACGTTCTGTTTTTGACAATCATATGATTGAAGAGATTTTGAATTATTTTTGAAATTATTTGTCATTGAATTGAGTCGACAATTGGCCGAAGAGATGACAATTTGCAGGTTTTATGCGAACGGTTACTGTCGTTACGGCAATAACTGTCGCTTTCAACACATGGATAACAACACAGAATGTATTGATTCAATTGAGTCCACATTTGTCTCATTTTATGATTATTTTACAGATTATCAGAAAAGCTATAACCGAAACGATGGCCAACAATGGAGACAACAGTCACAACCAACAAGTGCTCCAAATAGGACCGGCTTTAGTTTCAATCGGACCCTCGACAATATGGCCACAAATAGGGGTTTTGGACAACAACCGGCTTTCAGCAGTAATTCGTCGGTCTTTGGCCAAAGAGAGACCCAAACCCATAGAAATGCTTTTCATCATCAAAACAACCCTTCATTTCAGACAAACCAAAGAAGTGGAACCTTTAGCTTCAATAAAACTCTTCAACAAATGTCAGGAAATGATAGGCCATCGGGTCGTTTGATATCTTATGATGATATAGAAATGGATTCGGGGGCTATTCCTCGAGTGGGAGCCCTCAGCGGTTCACAAACCAATACTTTTGGACACTTTTCACAATCTAATGATTCAAATCTTTTCGGAAATAAACCTTTAGTTTCACCGAAAACCGAAATCATTGCGAATACAAACGCATCGATTGGTCTTAAAAGTAGTTCTGATAACAAATCAAATGATATTTATTCAAAAGAAAGTGAATTAACAGAAAACGATAAAAAGCAGTTCGAAGCCAATGCTTTCACTTATAGGTCGATACCCGTCTGTCCTCCCCCTCAGGCGTACTGTGTTTAACATTTTGCTGTCAAAATCTAATTTTCTTTTTGTTAAATAAAATAAAAGAATTGAATTTATGTCATAAAAGCATTTAAATAGAGTATAGGAAACAATAGCACAGAATATATGCTTTGAAACCAATAATAGCAGTAAAAAGCGTTTAGTGGTTGACATGAGTTCTCTCAAAATGTATTTTCATGGCTTGTTTTGATTGAAACCTCTTATCACAAGAGGACAGTTCACATGGAATTGGTTTCTCTCCGGTGTGTTTCAACATATGTGCCTTCAGATGATGGTTGAGTCGAAAACTGGCGTCACATCCATTCCACTCACATTTGTATGGCTTAACTCCAGTATGACTGAGTCTATGAGAGTTGAGTCTATTGAGATAACAGCCCTGGTATTCACATCCGGGCCAATTGCACTTATAGGGGAAGTCACGGGTATGTCTTTGGCTTATATGGACATTGAGTTGAGTCTTCCTAATGAAAGCGGCGGTGCATTCAAGATATGGACATTTAAAGCGCCGGTTATCTAAATGGCTGTTCTCATGGATATCCAGCGCAGCCTTCGTTGCATATGACTTATGACAACCGGGGGTACAACAGACAAATGACTTCTGGCCCGTATGGCGGAGCATATGGACAGACTTGTTGTATGAGTCCCTAAATTTCATTTGACATCCGGGCCAATCACAGTCCACCCGTTTTGCCCTTTCCTTTAACTTTGTCTTCTTTTTCGTGTTTTTAAATTTGTTTTTTGTTTTATTCACTCTTTTATTGGATATAATTCTTATTTTATTCTTGTCTTCGATTGTCTTCTGTTTGGATTCAATAAACTCTTGTAATTGACTCTCAATCGTATCATTTGGTAAAATAAAGCCAAGATTTACGTCTTCGGTGTCTCTATAGAAGGAGTCATCGATGGCTTCGATTGTCAACAAATTGTTTTGTTTGTCATTCAATGAAATGACATTCACTATATTGGAGGTCAACATCTGATCCATGTCTTCGCATTCGTCAGTATTTTCTTTGATGGTAAGCCTTTTGATCACCGAATGAGTGGTTTGAGTGGACACTGAGTTGACATCTTGTGATTTACCACTCATTGAAGAGAAGTGTATTTCCGTGTCCTTCAACTGTTGGTATTTGTCTTTCAAGACATTTAAATGGGTTTTGATGTCCAGTGTTTGGTCCGAAAGACATTTGCATTGATTGATGGCTTCACTCAATATATCATTCATTTGTTCCACAATTGAACACATCTTATGAAGTCGTTGATTGTCTTCACGTAATTCAATGATCTCTTCGTTCATTCTTACGATTTCTAAATCCATTTTATGTCAGATTTGTGTCAAAAATAAAGAGATTTAAATCACATCTGATTTTGTTTATAAATTAATATTTTAACATAACTTACGTCTATTTTCCAACTTTTTAAGTTTATAAGCTTGATCAAATTATTAGAATTTATTTATTGTCAATTATTTACATTTTACAAAGATATTTGAAAAAATTCAAATTTTAAGCCATAAAACTTTAAACCAATGATTTTGAGATTCAATTATTATAAAAATTTCAAAGTAATTGTTAGGAATTTTGAACAAAAAATTCATTCTCAGAGTAGTTATCAAATGATTGAGATGTCCACTGAATGGACTCGTCTTCTTAAGCCGATGAATGGATGGATAAGTGGATGAATGGATGGCCAGTGATATAGATTTTGAACTTTGGGAACAACTGGGAGAGAGGCAGGTATAAGGCAAGAAGAGATCTGAGTGACGCTATTGAATGGTCCG
>JAQIWF010000428.1:0-19051 GCA_034694965.1 Ceratozetes gracilis
TAGAGATTCATAAAAAGTTGAATATCACTAGTCAATCTAGTTCATTTTTAATAACAATTCACTTCAACTACCAAAGCTGCGTTATAAAATATATATTTCTCTGAATTTGTTTGAATACGAAGTAAAGTAGAACTTTATATATATATTAAACATATCTTTGAATACTTATTATGCAAATCTGTTAAACTAATAAATTATTGCAAAAATGGAGTCATTTTTTACAATATCGTAACGTATATTAACTTTATTTATTGAATAATATATTTGTGTATAACATATAGTGCTGTATATTTTGCTGGAAGTATACAAATAGGCCTAACATTTGTTGTGCTTTAGTGTAGACCCGAATCAATTGCAGATCAAATTACCCGAACGATAAGCTTAACTATTGGGGTCACACATAAGCACTGCATTACTAGCTATCGGTCGGCGGCGGCGGCACCGGTGCCACAGAAAGAAGCATAAGTGCATTGGCACCGGCAGTTGAAGAGAGCTGACATGCTTCACAAATTGTATCATGCAATCAAGCAATATGTCTTCAAATTGATTTTTTGATTGTGTGAACTCTACGCCGAAACAGTGCAGAAAAACAATGCACAGAATAAGCATACTTGTGCTCTAACCTGTGCTCACATCAGCTCAAACACACAATTCGTGTGCGATTTCGAGTCTGAACTCCTAAATAGTAATACAAATCCGATTGAGAGACCAATTACTGGCGCATAAAACTTAAAAACTCGGGCATCAGAAGAGGCGCTACTCTTTACAGACAAATGTTGTGCACATCACACAAAAACATACGCTTTGAATGCAAAGAGAAATAACTTTTTATAATCTATTGAATGAGTTTAAGAATATATAAAAAGATTATTTTCACTGCAATTATTTTGTGTGAGATTTTCTCTTAAACTAAACCATTGATTGCCATCAAAACCAATTTGAGTGCAGAAAAAGTACAATAATTTTCATCAATTTCTGCGATCATTCATTGAACGTCGAGCACATCTTCACGCTTTTGTTCTTATTTTTAGAGTCAAATAATCGCAATCTTTTGGTCGAAATGAAAAAACTATTTCACACAAAACTATTGCTTTTGATTCGCTTCGAAAAACAATATTTTGAGTAAAGGTTTGTATTTTACTCAATGCAAGTCTAGTGAATAGGACGGGATCTGAAGGATGAGCTCTAAGAACACTGAGAGAGATGTTGAGCTCCCAAATTAAGCACTATCGCAATGGAAAGCACAGGCAGAGCACTGCCACTTCTTGGGAGGTCAAGTGAAATGATGAGCACAACTGATGTGATTGCAAAGCACTGCTATTTTAATAATGCATTACTTGAGCCAACAGTCAGTGCATACAAACATTTCAATAAATTTTATGAGTATTTTACTGCATATATCTATATATCAAACAATTTTTGGTTTTTGCCATTCTTTTCATACCTTCGAATTCGTTTTATATTAACTTTAATTATAATTTCAATATTAAACCCAATCGACTCCATTCCCGACAATTGGGAAGACAGTCAAACGACAGTTGTTTACATCTTTGATCACTTCGACACTCATTTGGTTTACTTTTATAACAATATTTTGGGTTTCAAACCGAAATTTGAGTGTATTATCAAACTTGTTATGTTCAGTCAATCTACAAATGATGTGGGAATGTGTCAAACAAACTCTAGTGTAAAATTGAGCTCAGAATTAGATGAGAAGTACAACTCCTAGAAATTGAAGCGAAAAAATTAGATGAATTCAATACAAGGAATGCCGACATATTGTAATAGAGAACAATGATTTGAATTTTGCATAATCCAAACAATGAGCAATGTTATTTCTTGTCAGTTAATCTGTCGTTTTGCTGCAAAAGATCTCTTTGACTGACAAAAATAAACGAATAATATTTCCCCAAATTTCCCCAATAGCTTCTTATTTATAATACGAGGAGGAAATGAATTTGAATTTTGATTATCAAGTTGTGTGCGTTAGAGCACACCCTAACCATTCAACAAAAAGTAATTTGCAAATACACTCTGTATGGCATAGAAAGTACTGAAAAATATTTATATGGTTTCATTTAATTATGATTTGACAAAAACATATCTGGCTAATTAGATAAACTGATTGTTTGGAATAATTTTGTTATGTTTTCTGTTTTATAGTCATCTGAATTCATGGACACAATCCATAAAAATAATTATCACTGAATCTGATATGAATACTCTATGACTAATTTGGAGCTTATTTTTTGCGTAAATAAATTAAAAGTTGAGAAACAAATAAGCGAATCATTGTTTTGCAGGTTAACTATTTAAATGGATTTGGAGTAATTGAAAATATGAATTATGGCATTGGGTTTCAAATGCATTGAATTGTAGAAACATTTGTCAGTCAGTCTTTGAATAGAGAATAAGAACTGGGAGTCAAACAAACAGAACAAAAGCAATACTCAAACTCTGCGATGACTTTAAGAGGAGAGCATTAAAAGAGTGATTGTGTTTACAACTCAAGAATCATATGATTGGGGATCACATAGTGAACAATGTGTTCCCGGTGCTCCTACTATGAGAGCAGGAATATCTTCTCACATCTATCATGACTTATCAATCAGATTGATCTCTATTAGCTCTAGCATGTTTGTGCTCTGTATGGGCTGTGCTCTGCAACTCATTTCACTCACTACTATCGTATCGATTGAAAAATGTTTGTAACGTATATTCCATATGAATAGCAATCAACGGAAAGGAGCACAGCATGAAATGGCAATTCCAGGTGCAATACCAGCCATACCAGTGTCTATTTGAAACTATTGGACAACAAGTGATTCACTGAATGGTAATAATAATCATAAATATAATACTAACGATAGTATGCTGTGGTGTTGGTCTGGCACTGATCACTATCTGATCATCTCTTCCACAGTTGTCGTACTCTGTGCTCTCAAGTGGTGGAGCAGTTGAGTATGGAGTGCCACCTTTGCCGACCACCAATGATGCAGAACCTCTTTCTGCAATCGATACGATGCTTATCTCAAAATTTTCTTTTCATTGCTGTGCTCTGCACTCATACTCTGGTCTGTCTGTGCACTTATGCTCTCCACATGTCTCACATTTAGTCCATTTCGCCAATAAATTGTTGGTTTATTTTTCAGCTGACATCCAATCGTTTAAATTATATTCGTTTCTCTCTTCTAAACAAAATTTTTTGTTCGCAACAAATATCGCAATAAGTCTTATATCGTCTGCAGTGAAGTCAATGTATATTTTGCTCATTTAAGTAACTCAACATTCAATTGTAACTCTACCTCACATTCCAATGGGTCTCACAAACTATTGAGCAATAAATTTGAGAAAAACCTATTAAAGGTGGCACTGGTACTGGTATTGTGGCACATCCATTGCCAATAAGTAGAGACCATTTATGTTATAAATGGATTCATTAATCTTAGTTTAACGAGAATGAAGTCATAGTTAATAGAGAAAACAATTGCGGCCCCGGGTTTTCAGCTCAACTTCATATGGGAGACAAATGGGGGCCAAATGTGTGGAGCAGTTTGGGGGTATCCATAGAATTACTTGTGTTATACCAGTTATGTGTTATACTGTTTGCAGACTAACAATAGCTTTCGGCTAACTCTCTCTCTCTCTCTCTCTCTCTCTCTCTCTCTCTCTCTCTCTGGTTCTCCCTCCCCATCCTTCTCTCTCTCCCTCTCCATCCCTCTCTCCCCTAACGACTATGAGTTTCTGCAACGAATTGTAATCGTATGTAATATCTGTAATGTGTATAACATTCATAGCAGTCATAGCCTAAGGTTATGGTTGAGCGAACACTTCTACCGATTGACGAATGCGCTGATTGTCTTCTCTTCTGGTGTTACTCTTGTTTTTGCAGAGCTTAAGCCCTGTCTATACTGCACTCCATATAATGTTTCAATACATTAGAATCGAGTTATAGAACTAACAAATGGTAACAAATCTTTGCAGGCATTCAATAGTGATCTCTGATCTAATTGTATGTATTATACGAATGTAAGTTTGACATTGGATTAGATGATTAGCTAATGGCTATTATGATAGCTATTATCGAAACGCAAACTTTGCCGATAGAAAAATGACCTCAATTGCGCTGATGTGTGGTTTCACCATATAATGGCCCAAAAATCGATATATGGATTACACGATTGTATTATTAATACAAACACTCATTTGTGACTAATATTTGCAAAATATATCCATTGATTATAAATATTTATTTTTTACATTCTTATGGCCCTATACTTGACTTAACCCGAAATTGTGCTCCAATTTCAAAGACATTGTTTTTGTGATAATTAAATGATTAAACTTTTATGGCAATAGAGAAGTGGTTTCTCTCCGTTTTTTGTCCAAAAAGTATTTGTGATTTCAGGTCACAGCGGAATAAAAATGTTAAATAAGATGAAACAAAAGGCAAGCAATTTCATTGATGAGCTTATCTTTTTAAATTTAATCACGATTTATGATTCGCACAACAGTTCACTTAAATTGAGTAATTCTGATACAACTATAATGAGGTTCATTCAATGCTATCGGTTATGGCTTATGTATTGCACGTCAGTCCTGTTTTCACAGAAGTTCAATCAAACTATGAGAAGAATAGAAGAAAAAGTAAATACAAAGCAATCATTCATAGCATTCATATTGGAGTCGATCCTAAATGTGTTTTGTTGTTCCGTTCGGTAGACGTTCACAAGTGATGCGATATTTAGATCATCACAAAAGACACAATCAATTGTTACTACAGATACTGTTTTGTCGGTTCCAATACTCAGGGTTTTGATATTCACCACAAATTTTGTTGTCTTCCATAAGAGTAAAGACAGAGCGATAATAGCGGCGATGTTTGTTGTTATGCACCGATTCTTCGCAAAGCTTTAGTTATCTTTGTTTCATATGTTATATCAAAGCAGAGACGGCTTTGAGTTTTACCGCCGGAAGGGCTGCACCAAAGAGGAAGGCCTACCAAATGAACACGAGAATAAAAATAGATAAACGCTTCAAAAAGTGCACTGTTCTCTAGACTGAAAGTCCATCTGATATATACACTGTCGGTGCTGTCGGTGCCAGTGATGCCATAGACATGTCAGTGAATACTCTTTTCGACAAATTGCTGCCGAAACACCACTAAACTGGACTCTGATCTCTCAGAGATAATGAGTACCAATTCAACTGATCTCTGTCCCATATTTTAGCCAATGTTTATGATCTGAACCCTATAATAATTAAATCTTAACTCACATCACATTTATTAAGAACTTCATCCAAACTTTTGAATTATTTCCTAATGCACCTTACTACAATTATGTTTATAATTGTGCATTTTATGAGGAAATAAAAATCCCCAAATATGAGGAAAATTATTTAAAAAGTTAAAAATCAATATAAAAAACTTCTGAAATATTATACTAACGACTAATAACACAGTTATCAATAGTTATGCAAATCGAGTGAAAGAGCAAAACAAATCACTTGGGATTCATTTGGACTGCCATTCAAATAAATTATACACTGCAGAGAGAAGGAGAGAGAGAGAGAGAGAGAGACCGAATAATGAGAAGCAGACAATAGAGAATATTCTGAATGGAATTCACAGATTGAAAGCACGGCATATAATGGTATATAAAAAAGGTTGGAGTCAGTGATATACATGATTTGGCCCCTCATTAATAACAACAGTTGATGTTTAGAGTTAGGGCTTAATTTGCATCCAAGAGTGCAGTCGACTGTTTAGTTCTCATTTTGATCACAATTTCAATTGAGAATATAGTTTATGGCACAGACTGTTGCTCTGAACTTCTACTTGACTCCTGTGCTCTCAAACACTATTGAAATGGACTGAAAAAGTAATGATATAACACATTATGTGTACGGAATTGCACATTATGTCCATGCACTCTTTGGGCAATATTTGGCTGAATTGGCAATTCTAATGACACTTCAATTCAATGTTAACTCCGAAGAGAATTGAAAGCATTGCCACTCGTATTGTCGTCTCTCCTCTTATTAGCTATTATTTACTTTATTTGTGATCCTTTTTTGTTTACTCATTTTAATTTCTAATTTTTGAGATCGAATTTTAATATTCTACAATTGAACAACGTAAATTTTATGTTTTATATTTTTGAACTTACATTATCTGGAATCTTTATTTAGTCCATTGTTAAAATACAATTGAATTGGCTAGTTTATATTTCAAAATTATGTTATTTTAGTGTTTTAATTGTTTATTTGTATTAATCTTTTGAAAGTTGAAGAAATATGAGATGGTTCAATTATGGGTTGCCCCTCAAATAGCCATAATTTGTACAAGGAGTGAATAAAATGATGAGCTTTCAGATGTAACCAAGGGTATTAAAGCAAGTACAGATTTTGCGAAAAAGCCATATTTGAACCCTACTCATTCCTAGGTTTATCAGATCTAAAAGTGATTAAAAATTTAAAAAATATTGAAACTCTGTATGTTTGAAAAAAAAAAATGAGAAGTAAGGGTAGATCTGATAAACCGATAAATGAGTAGAGTTGAATTATGGCTTTTCCGCAGGATCTGTACTTTGTTTTTAATATGCTATTTGGTTTCAAATTCTTAGAAAATAGACCTCACATTTAAAATTGGATTTAAAATACTTGAAACAGGGTATAACTTTGTTAAACAAAATTGATTTCTTATCTCAAATAGACATACCCCCTATGGTGACCCCCGGTTACAATCGATTTTTAGTTTCATCTCTTAATAAATGTTAAAATAAAATATGAAATGAATTAAACTATTTATGTTTTGATATGAATTGTAAAATGAGTGGAAGAATGAGTTAAATGAAAATAAATTGTAAATTAGAAATATTTGTCTAATAATAACAAAATTGGCTCAAAAAGGGTTAAGGATTTGCCGACAAAACATTTCGCTTCTTTCAAAAGAGTTGCCGAAAAATACTTTACAAGATTTGGCGTTAATTACCAAAAAACATGTTAAACAAAATTAATTAAATTTCTTAACGAAATATTAAGAAAAATTGTATTTTTACTAGTTTTGGGCTCTAAACGAATAAATTTTTATACAGGTTTTTGACAAACCCCTCAAAATATATCATTTATTTCATCGATCATCGAATCGAAAGATTACTTTAGAGTTGGACTTTAATTCAAAGTTCAGCTCAGAATTACTGGTATTATAATATATAAAGAGTTTATTCAATGGATGTTTTAAAATATATTTGAAATGAATGGCGAATTGTATGCTTTTATCAAAAATAGACCTGTCGTACAGTGAAAACTAATTGAGTAAACTGAAAGTTTAGGTCTTGAGTGAGAAGTTGGCAAAACTGCAATACACCACTCATTTCGAGTAAAAATGATTTACAGGAGACAAACAAATGGATGTTTTGAAATATGTTTATCCCTTAACAAAATCGATCATTTGTTAAGGAATCCAAGAAATTAGTGACTAGTTCATTTAGCAAATAGCTTTTTAAGAACAATAGTATAATTTATAACTATTTTTATGGTTTTCAAACTTTTATTTAATTAAGTAGTGGTGTGAGAGTGAAGGGGCTAATGATTAAGCCTTTGGTTTTGTTACTAATGAACTGTAGAACTGTAATATTGAATAATACATTTGCTTAGAATTACTTTTGAAAGAATAAAGAATTTCTCGACTCAAACAAATTCCTTGATATTAATTATTTTGGATGAACTTAAGTCAAATGTTAAGAGTAGGGATCGCCATCCAACTCCAGCTTTAGGGGGCTAACCTCAAAGTCATTTTGTCACTAAATACATGCAAATAACTGTTATTCTGTTAAATTCAGAACTATTAAAAATATTAGCAAAAATAAACCCCCCGGTCCTTAGTATGGGAAAGATATTTTGCCAAATCTTGGAGTTCAAGAGGCATTCCTCCCATAGTCCGTATGGCAAACCCTGGTTAAGAGCATTAGTGGAAGGAATGGATATAAGGAAATGTTTGAACCGATTATTAATTCATTTTATGCTAAAAAATAAGAGTTGTAATAGAATTGAGTGAATGTGTGTTCACCACAATTACATTCTTTACATACTTATTGCAACTCAATAGCAATAATAATAATAGAGTTATACAAGTATTGCATAAGTGAACACATAGTGAACAGATAGAGGCGAAACTTGTTAGGAGTGGTGGTGTTCCCTAAGCTAATGAAACATTTACGAAATGTTGTGCACACAAATAATTAGGTGAGAGTACTGCTAATGGTCGCTCCCAATTTGCTCTAATACACACACATATACACAAATACGGTTTTTATTCTTCTCTTGCAATTACGGAACACAACCCTTATATGATAGCCTCTATTCGGTTCTGTATTCTGAGCGATGCCTCACCTCTGGCACCAGTAATTCAATTAGACTTCTGTTACACACGTTTGCCATTCACTTCACTAAACTATTTCTCCGATCGTATTATATATTTATTTACCTTTTCTTTCCTCCAAACTGTTCTATACTTGACTTTCGTTCTCTCGATTGCTATTTAACTGTTTCAGGTCTCTATGCATTTGGCTCGGGTGGTGTGTCGACCGCCCCTTTCCTCATATCACTACTGAATTACTACCGGTAGTCCGATAGTTATGTGGCCTCAAAATTACAGTAATTTTAGATTTCGATTCTCCATAGAAAGCAACGACCAATTCCTCCATTCTCTCCCTGTCAGAATAAGTGTGGCCTTTGTCTGTGCGTTGGGTGCTATGTGTGCTCACTATCCTCAATATCTGACTCAATAATCACAGTAATCTCTATTCCTACCAATCCATACAAATCGCACAAAACAACAAATACACTAAAAAACTATAATTTATGTCCGATTGAGTACTTCTTTGATAATATGAAGTCATTCTTCTCTTGAGATCTTATTCCAGAACTTATTTTCAACAGAAGTAGTGTTTGTCTCACATTCACAACAATTCTAAATATTTGTCTCAAATTGAGAATAGGATGTATTAAAACTCAAATCGTCGCATATATTTGTAAAGTTGAATAATATGCGAATGTTTGGCAACTTTTATATGTGGATTAGTGAGTAATGGGAAGTGGAAGTGGTCAGGGAATTGTGCTGTGACTTTAAATATTGCCATTTAGTGCTGGCAATGGTGTCGGTTCTAATGAGATACCACTTGACTCAATTTTGGTTGAGGTCTGGCCTTTGCCAGTGCCACACATTGAGCAGTCGATCGGCACACTAACAAATTCGCCCTCTCTTTGCTCATCTCTCCAGAGACTGGAGTAGAGTCGGGCCCTAAAATTGTGGCTCAAACTCAATAATGTTATGCCAAACGAGACAATACAAGAGTAGTGATGGGCCTAAAAATTGTGTTCAAGTCATGCATGTGATTGAATTGCTTGCATAAACAGATGTAACATTTATCTACTGATTGCTCGCCATTGGAGTGGAGTGCCATTTATGTTGGAGCGCCACATTTTTACAATTCACTATTGTTACTCTTATACAAATACTTATTATTTTCTCCATTTTATATTTCAATCTAAAATCTAACATAACTTCAACAACAGTTGTATTGATTGAGGCATAAAAACGGAATAAATAGAAGAGGAGTGAGAGTCGAGTTCGGAGTCATTTTACTTCATTTAAAGCTAACATCACAACAGAGTAGGCATTAGACTCGGCTCATATCAGATCAATAGCTCTGACACTTTCACTCTATTCACGATTTATATACAAATATCTATTGTTTTATGTATGCATTGATTCGTAAAACAGAAGGTTATGTCTGAGAGGAGACCCAAACTAAGGACTAATCAGTTGATGCACTCAAGTCACGGACCTTAATGTCAATGAATGTCAATGAATGCAATTATTTTCAAATGCATTTCAAATATGCATTCAAATGCTTTTGGGATAAAACTATAAATAATAAAAGACATAAAGCCATCACTACAGCCACCACCACAGCCATCACTGATAATATGGTATACTTGGGCACAAGTCAGCACAAGTCAACACAGACACACTCACACATACACTCACACACATACCGGCACCGCGTGATAGTTGACAAATCATTAGAAAGGAGGAGGTTTTACAAACTGGTTGTGCTTTTCCAACACTTGACCCGATTGTGATTGCGGTGGGATATTAGCTCTTTTAGTATTAGCAGAAAGTGGTTCCTCATATAAAGTCAAATAAAAAGCTGAAAAAACCGGTGCCGACTCTACCGGCGCCTCTACCTGTGCCAAAGATAAGATGAAGACAGTTGTCGGTGTAAAAAGCATTGGCGTCAGGCCATCAAAGACAGCAAAAAGACAAAAATATTGATGGCATTAAATTTAGGGCCAAACGTTGCAATACATACACCGATCACTAATATAATGGAAGTCATAAAAGTATTTGGCATTTGGTGTTTGGATCATAAAAATTAATTATATAATTGGCTCCAACACCAAAAATTGGCCAATTTTCGCATTTTAGACAATTTTCACATTCACTACCTTTTATTGTTGAGAGACTTCACTATCTGTTCATATATTGTGATTGTTATTGCAATTTATCGTTACATTCATTTGTGTCTTTGTATTGAAATTCCTCACGAAAATCATTTTAGCAGTTCTTTCCTCCGAATCACTACAATAGCAATACGTCAATATATTGGGCTTTTTTGCTGCCATTCCTTTATTCTCATATTATTATCATTAGAGGCCTTTTGCCACACATATAGCATAACCTCTGCGAAGACCTTAATCTATTGGTTGCCAGCATTCAATCTCCCCAGGATTCTTTTTAAGCTTTTGAATTACTCACTATTATATTAGATATTTTTCATTCGTTTAATTCATGAGTTATGTAACAACACATCAGTCAATCGTTTGAATCGCCAAACCATTACACATATAATTAGAGTAATTTTCTTCAGCACAAACTCTGTGATTACGTGACAATGACAGCACTCATACCATTCAATACACAAAACAGCAACCGATTCATTCACAGCCACCACTACAGTCCATGTCCGCTATCACTCTATTTATTCCTCAAATTAAATGCAAAAAAATCAATAAATATCTCAACCATTCGATGCTATAAATAGTGTTTTAATTTTGAGAACTTATTATAATAAGTTGATTATATTAAGGAAGTATCAAGAGGCAAACCACCTATTTCCATTTTACAACACATTTAATAGTCAAGTTTTATAGTATATTTAATCTGAGACAAACTGCATACAATTAAATATGAGCCAGAACCAAATGAAGCTTCCTTTCAGCTTAACTGAATCGACTGTAAAAACATTAAAATTGTGATCAAAAGGAAGAATATTTGAATTCGTAGTGAAAAGTAGTAAATGAAAAAAAAAATTCTTTTAACACAAAAAATAAAAAATAAATTTAAGAATTGAAAAGAATTGCGAAATGAATTCATGAAAAGTTGTTGAATGTGTGTCTCTTTATTCATAATATTTTCTTTTCAACTTTATTGTTGTCCAAAAGATAAAAAATAAAATATTTATCACACGTTATAGTAGTCGTACTTCTTATAGTCGTCGCCGGAGTTATATTGCGAGGCGTTATGAGTCCTGCCTTAAGGGCTGCTAATATTCTACACTACATGTGTGGCCCCGAAATCGGCTTTTATTTATTAAAAATACTAAATTATCAGAAGAATAAGAAAGAAGAGAAAAAATTGTATTATACAAGAATAGGAAGGCATCGCCAAAAATTAAGTGTGGAAATTACATGCTTTAATGAACAACACATAACACACACAGCGCTCGCACACCGGGATCACACACCGATCCCAACCACCGGCACTCAACCCAACACACATTCTTCTCTTTACTCGATCACCAATAATATTCTACACACTATTCTCACTGTTTGTGCGTAAAAATTGATTAACAACTCAATAGAAATTCCTTCAAAACATTAATTGAATGCCGAAATTTAAATAAATATTTCCCAAAAAGAGATTGACTGAACACCTATTCCTTCGCATTGTTAGTATCCTCTCCTGTCCTCTCCTATCCACTACTTCACTGCAAAATATCGCAATTAAAGCAAAATTTGGGGAACTTTTATTGAAATGCTCATTGAATTAGATGCCGAGCATTGGGTCATACCCTGTGCTATGGGCTGGTGAGGGCACTCGAGAGGCTGTCGATAAGGCAGACGAAGACAATGGTCTCATACGAGATACCAATGATTATATGTGTGTGAATATAATCAATCAGAAGAGACGACTATTGTCTGACACGCAATACTCAAATAGTGATGTGTTTTGGTTGTTATGTTGAGTGCAAACGATAGTCAAAGTCATGGAGAATGCAAAGAGAAATAACATATAATTGACTAAAAAATGTGGTTCCAGTGCCAACACAAAGCACTCGAATACAACCGAAAGTGAGTGAATTTATTTCACTAACGCTTTAATTTTGTACTCAAATTCACAAAAACCACTAATTTCTCAAATACTTTAGTCTAATCACCACTTTTTATATAAGGCGAAAATGTTTTCACAATTTTCTTCTCGCGCTCTGCTCTCTCTCTTCCCTCTCCTTCTTTGAACTTCTTCCGACTCATTAGTTATTATAGGCGTTCAGTGATTCCCAACTCTAAACAAAAAGAGAGGAAAAAATTATTTCGAAAATTAGTTTTCAATTATTAGTGAATTCATTAATTTTCCATTTAATACAGAATGGAATTACTAAGGTGTGAAACACAAATTGAGTATGTTCACCCAACATTCTCTATTGTTTTGAAAGTCCTTGGACAACAAAATGCATTGAATTCACAATGTGGACCAAGTTGGTTTAGGTAGCAATTGCTTGACGCTCACCACAGTATTGTGTTCCCACATCTCAGAAGCCTTGGATATTCTTCTGGTGAAAAAAGGCTGAATAAAAAGTTTGTGTTTAATAGAGTAGTAGATATTGTATAGAAATAATGTAATGAATATACGGGTAAAAGGTTTGCCGCGAATCACAATTAACTTTAAGTGCATTCTCTCACTCTTTGCATGTCTTGAGGCAAAACAGAAGCAAAAACAAGAGAAATAACAAAAAATACTAATTTTTTGGTCACATTTTAGAACTTAGAAATCATTAATGTTTGAGAACTCAGAGATTCTTAATTAAAAAGAGTAATAATAGATAATTACATATCGCCTTAAAAAAATTAAGAAAAGGTTATCAAAGAAGGGAGGATTGGATTGCTTTAAAATAATATAAATCATTATAATTATAACCGAAAATCCAATATTGGATTTCAGATTTACTTCGATATATCATTGAATTGATTTGAAAAATTCAAAACTTATGTTATGTTTGGCTTTTTGTTATTTCAATTACTGATTATTATTCTAGTTTTGATTGCAATCAACTTTTTGTTTCCCCTTTGGTGGCAATAATAACCCTCTTCTCGTGAAAATATTATTTGCAGGTTAAACATGAATGTATAGTAAATATAGTGATTAAATGCTCAGAAATTGATGCAAATATTCGGACAATTCATGAATATATTGAAGGCTATATTTGCCTTAATTTTACAGTTGACCAGAAGTGCACAAATGGTTGGATGTAGTTAAAGGAGCGCATGAAAAGCAGGTGAGGTGAGCTGAAACTGCCTGTGCTATAGTTTCGCCATTAATTACTGCGGCAATCATTGACATGCATATCATATACAGATATTCAATGCTCTTCTGTTAATGTCTAATAATAACGTTATGATATGTGAGTACATGAATTAATTATGTATTATTTCATTAGCCTAATTAAAACGGCACTGCTTTGCATTGTCACTGATTTACTGCACAATTATTACACACAACCAGAGAGGGAGGGGAGAGAGAGAGAGAAGGAGAGAGAGAAGAGGGAGAGAGAGTCCATAATAATAGCGATATGGAAGTAACGATTGGTATCAGTGGAAAACTCATGGCTTTTGAGCCGATGGCGATCGATGACTACCCGAACAGCGCAATCATAGCACAGCATATCACGCATCGGTCCCAATATTGTGCACAAAAGTGGAGGAAAATTTATTTAATTGCAAATGAGTTACACTAAACGCATATTAATTGGCATTAGTGGCCATTCGGTGAGTTGCTAATGACAGCATATGAAATGCTTTCCTCTATTACTTGTGAAGCCTGTGTGGTATATACGGTGGATGTGCCCACATGTGCTCATCCTTAAACTCGTGACACATTCCATCTCTTACACACATATTCCTCTATTCTGCTGATGATTACAATAATCGTTAAAACACTGCATAACTGAACTGTTTTTGTCTGCTTTTAATGTTATCGTAGAAGTATTAGTATTATTAGTGTTATTATACTTTTTTTTAATTCACTACAAATGAAAACCATTCCATAAATTATATTCATTTCCTCTTTTTTGCGCCGACAATATCTGTTTGAGTACAGAATTAATCAAATTATAGCATAAAACACAATACAATTGAATTCATGTTTGGAGATAAGCCTATCTTTTCTACCATTTATATCAAAATATATATTAAATTATAATTATTCGCATTTCATATCAGAAACTCTTGTAATTAATTTTATAATTTCTTCGTTTCTTTCTGTTAATTCAAAGGGCTTTTCGATATGAATTCCCTGAGAGTTGAAAGAGTAGTCTCCCCGAGCATTACAAGTAGTGTTAGAGCGCCGAATGAAAAGAGGAGAAACAGTGGAAAATATTTGTTACGGTTATTAAAATAATTAGTTTCGTATAACCGATCAGTTTTATCGACAAAATCGGTGTTTCAAATACTAGTGTTCAGTCAAGTGCTCAGAAATTATTTCTTTTTTATCGCTCACGACATCACCACTACTACTGTCTGTTACTATCGAATCAAATGTTGGCTTATTTTTTACAAACAAAGAAAGAGAAACGGCTTCGCAGATGCAGTCCTCGCCATATAAAACAATAACCATTTCATCCATCAATAGATCACATTCTGTGCGAGACTTAAGACACGCAAACTGTAAACCAAAACCAAAACTTTTGAATTTCTAAAGTTGTAATCGAAACCAACCGTAATATAAGACTCAAAATGATGATGATTTTAGGTAGTTGTAGCCAAGGGCATTATAATAACCAACAATATCTTACTTCATAAGTATCTTATTAATTCTTTCTGACCCTCATCTTGGTAGTTCTTAACCACCATTAATACTAACATTTTAAGAAAGCTTGGTAGCTTATCTCAGAGTTATATCTTAATGGTTTGAACATTACCCTGATAGGTTGGTAACCCCACAGAAATATAAATACATATATCGAGAATTGTTGAAAAAATGGTCAAAGTTTCGAATGTGCGGCGACGGCCGCCCCGATAAAGACCACACGCATTGTCGCTAATGGCAAGAAAAATGATAATTCTCTCCATTATAACAATTTGTTAAGTTTGGAGAGAGAGAGAGAGAGAGAGAGAGAGAGAGAGAGAGAGAGCCCATGCGAGTTGTGTTTTGGTTTTTCATGAATATATGGAGTATAATAGAGAAGTGTTTTGCGTGATCCAGAATAAATTAAATGCGAATTATTAAGAATTAAAGTTTTATGTGCTGTTAAAACATTGCTGTCTCACACTTCTGTCGTATTTGTCTGATTCATAAATTTTGATTTTGGCTGCGAATCAAAACTTAGCCATAATATGGTTGGTATCAAATGTTTGCTATTATTGTTCGATGAGTTTATGTTTTAATCAAATAAAGTGAAGTATTTTTATTAAAATGAGTCGATTTTAATGACAATAATGAGGGTCTGTTTGCAATCATAGCATTAGATTATTGGCAGTTAAATTGTATAAGAGATAAGACAATAACGTCTGGTTTAATAAGTCTTTATAACTGGAAAGCAGACAAACTGTATTAAACATCACACAACTGGTCCGTGAAATTGAATCCATAGAACTGAAAAAATATAGTTTAGATTCAGTAGAAAATAGGGATGAGATGAGTGAAAAGCGCAGCCAAAGCACAGTTACAGATAGAAAGAGATGTGCCGCCCGTTCACTCAGCCTTCTGAGAGATATGCCTTTAGAAAGACGACAAAATGGCATCACTTTTAATGCTGAGCGCTTGAGACAAGGAATGGCAGTTGTATTTGAAGTGATTTTACCTCGATATCACAATTTATGCCACATTTCATTCTATTTAAGACATTTATATATCTCTCGTATTATTAGGATTTGCGATAAACTCTATTACAGAATATTCTTCTATTATCTCCACTCTTATTGTGTTTCAAACTTTAATTCCTAAACAAACAAAAAATATTCGAACCATAGTTTGAGAGGAATTCATGTGAAAAGTTTGAAAATGAATTCATTAAATTAGAGAATATTAGAGTCGATGAGGTCTGTGCCAAAATGAGAGGCAATTATTGATGGCATTTGGATGTGAGGGTTGTGTTGAGGGATTTGCAAAGACAATATAATCGGGTTCACTACAAGCAAATTATTGTCATCATTAGATTTGTTTCTGGAATCGACATTGACTTAACTGCCACTGAAATTGGTTTTGTAGTCTCACTCTCTTCTAATAGTTGTGTTACACTTGTCTTGCAGTCTCTCTATTGTATAGGTTTTGAATTTGTGGACTAAATGCCAATTTAGACGTTAAGTTAAATAAATATATCTACACGTTATCGTTTAGGAGTAGTGGCGCACAAATGGCAGCACCTAATGGTCTGACTGTCTGTGCAGTTTGGCACAAGTGCGATAGGCTTGAGTAAGCCATGGTGGGCGCAAATCACAATGTGCTCTATCATTACATTGAGTGTGATATAAAAGCTGACGGCAATTGAATGGCAGAACAATTTTCTCATTTAATCAGTTTTGTCTAATGTATAGAATATAAGCCCATTTACTGCTCCGGCAGATTGTTTGCAATTTTCTCAAACTAATCCTCAGCACTCATACTACTTCTCTTTGGGTTCACTAAAAATACGTTATCTTCAAATCCCTATCCATTTCTTTACACAAGTGATACACCAAATTGAAGAACAGTTGGGATTTGAACGACAGACACAAAACTCTATTGTCTTCTCTCTCTTACAGTTTATTCAGTCACTCATCAGTGTTGGAGAGTTTGAGCCAATAATTCAAAGCCACGGCTTTTGTCTCCACAGCCTCTGACTCTGTCGGAGCACAGCTGCGGTTTTGTACAAATAGTCGTCACTCTTCCTAATTGTAGGACAGGTTTTAATATACGGTTTATATAAATATTATATTAATATATATTTTGAGCCTTTATTTTAGGCCTAAAAGCAAACACTGATTTTCATAGAAATTACATTTCGTATATCAACAAAAGTCGGTGGAAAACACACATTAAAAACTTTATATCACGAGCACAGACCTCAGTGACAGCCTTTTGGCTCATTAGGGCCAACACTCGAGAATAATTGCCAACAAAATCAATGATCGCTCCGAAAAGTTGTTTTTAGCGCTAAACCTATGCCTCAACACTACTCTTGACTTCACTCTTGACTTTTACCACACTCTCTAACGAAACAATTTTCTCTGTCTTTCTTGTCATCAGATTTTATTTATTATAAGAGCTCTTCATTTCATCTATGATTTAATATTCAATTCTTTTAAATTTGTTTTCCCCAAAAATATGGCATAAATTAAATTCAATTATCTTTTCGCTCTGACCTCAATCTGACCTCAATTGTGGCACATTTGAATCGACGACAAATCACTTTTCATTTACAAATTTTGAGATTTTGTCCAATTTATGTATGACATCAAAACAAATGCATTCCTCAATCATTTAATCACAACTGTATGACCCGTTGTTTAAATATATAGATTCTGTGAATCAGGTTTATGATCAAATCAGGAGTAGTCATGGGGAGGGTATTTGCGTATACCCTCCTGAGGTCTGAAAATTTTCAAAATATCCTTCTCTGAGGCTTTGAAAACCTAAACATTACGTCTATGGATAAGCACTAAATTTTTCGAGGTTTTCAAATCCCAAGATAAAATACCCCCTCCCAATTTGAATGACTATCCCTGGATCAAATACATATTATTTTTAAAATTTGCATGATCAATTTTTTCCATATAGAAAATTATTAAAAAATCACAATAAGACATTATGCAAAGGGAAGGGGTCATCCAAAAACCCCCTCTATATTCGAAATGATTGACCAATACTACTTTTATGTTTGTGTAGCATACCTTGATTATGTGATCATTGGATATTTTTTCCACAAAATGTGGCAAAAATTCGGTTGTTTTGCTTAATTATGTCTATTTACATCTAAACTAGCTAAAAATATACAAAATTCGAATTGAATATAGTAGAATATACCAACTTTATTATACCTTGTTAAGTGCAATATATCTCTTCTAATGTTATAAATTAAAATTGTTAAATTGTGCTTGATCACTACGGATGGACTCTTCATGTTATCCACCTTTTTATTGTGTTGTCATTAAAAAGATAGAAAAAAAGAGAAATAAATTGAAATAAATATCAAATAAGGTTTGCAACAAATAATTAATTTGTATTCTTCTCATAAACTTAGATAATTCGGTCAAATCTTTTGATCATGTTCAATTTGATAGTCTTTTATGTTATTATAAGCATTTAGTTTTGTTATAGTTTACAAACAGACGAATCAATTTTATTTAAATTTTCGGAATTCGTTTAATGTTTTCCAATCAAAACTAATTATGAATTCAAGCAATAAATCAGTTTATGACTCAATTCATGAGTCGAATCAAAGGGAAGACAATAAATGATAAATTCGTTTATTTATTAAGAGATTAGTGAAAATAAATTGAGAAATACATCTCATGAGTGGCTCTAAAAACAACTTTTGATTTATGTCGGTCTTCTAATTCTGGTTTTTTGTGGAAACTCGGGTTAAAGTCAAAAATCATATAATTATTCCATATATTAATGGTTAGATCCCAGGAATTATTGAATAGTAGAGGAAAATCATTAGATGTGATAAAATATATTATTTATTATAAACTTGGAATTAATAATAAATGAATAAAACGAAAGGTC
>JAQIWF010000429.1:0-19050 GCA_034694965.1 Ceratozetes gracilis
AGCTTTGATTTGAAAGATTGATTTTAAAACTTTAGTCAATAATCTTTCAAAATTGAATACTAATGTTTCAAAGTTGGCATCATTTTTACCTAATAGAAAACTTTCAGTCATTTTCACATTACTATTACAGATCTGTTTCATTAAATAAACTTTCTAATTATTTTATGACTGAACACAGAAATGAACTTGGTTTTGAAAATTAATGTTTCAATTTTCAAGGATTATTGACTAAAGTTTTAAAATCAATCTTTCAAATCATAGTTTTCTTTTCAAATTTAAATTGATTGTGGTTAATTTATTTATTTATATCAGAGGCTAAATTTTATATTAAAATAATGTACTCAAAATTCTGAACAATTTGATTATAAATATTGCAGTATTTGCTACTTACCATTACGCAATTTTGCTAGTTAACATTGTCTCTATGAACATGCACTGACCCTATCAACAGTACAGAAATGATGAACTTAAGTAGTGATAGGCTATCAAGGTAATCAAATTCTGTGAAGAGGGACTTTTTTAATTAAAATTTGATATTCAATTATAAATTATCCTGGTTGATTGTACAGTAGATTGATTGGTGTCTACAAATTGTGACATTCCTTCTAATATTCCAGAAGACAATCATTTGATTTGACAAAATAGTATACAATTTGAGAGAAAAACAAATTTATTCAATAAATACAAGAATTAATGGAATTTTTTAATTGAAATGATTTAATCATATAATTATCGAAAGCCAATGATTGGTAGAATTATGGTATTATAATCTAGCAATAAATAAATGCATTAATTGATTCGTTTCTAATACTGAAATGTGATTTTGGTTCCAAATAGAAGTAAATTATGGAAGACATCAATGAAATCATAATTAATGAGTCAATACATGATAGCAATGATAACCAAAATATAAAAGAATTCGTAAAAAACTGCTAAAAGTTTGCCGAAACAAAAAATAGTGTAAAATATGATTAATTCAATCAATGCTTTGTTTTGATGTCAATTCCTGGAGAAGTCTTAACTCAGACCTATCCTCTCCTTTAGAGCCCTCGCCTTCATTTGGTTCGTGAAGTTCGTTATTTTCGGTCAAACGGTTGAATTCGATCTCTTCGGACATCGCGTCGATATTTGTCCCGAGCTTTACATCAAAATTAATTCATTGAATATAATATTTATTTGAAGTATTCGCTAAAAGTTAGATATTCTGAGTAATCGATAAAAAAGCTTTAAAATCAGATCAGAAATAAATAAGAAGTGAACTCAAAGAGTGTCCCAAACTCCCCGATAGATTATAATAGAGCTTGTTAGTTTATCAGCATTAACTTTCCCATTTATAATGTTAAGAAGATTATGGTTAACCTCTTTATGTGAGGGGGCGTAGAGTATAAGCAGAGTTATGACATAGCAGTTCCAGAGCGCATAGACAGTGGTAAACATAGCACTCGTCCATTGGAGTCGTGTTATCCCTCCCTCGTCCTCCCAAAGCCACGGATCTTCAGATACCTATCGTTCATATTTAGAATCAATACATAAATTTAATTATTTGAGTGAATACCTGTCCCATAATATAGGCGATAATAGTGGCGGCCGCACAGACCACAGTTGCCAACAGAAGAAACTTAAATCGATAAATGATTCCTTGATATAAGAGTCGACGAGTAGATGACATCGACGGTAGACTCGACTGTTTTGTTGAGATATTACGGAAAGCGAGCCTTTAATCGAAATACAATTAAAATCATAGAAAAGAGGAATGACTGCAATGACTGACCAAATGTGATAACATAAGAACATCAGATATCCGATCGAAGAGATTATTGCCGTTATTATAAAGATGAGAGCGAATCGAGAGTCCACTTCCCAAATGGTAAAGAAGGGGTCAATCCATTGAATGCCTCTTTCGCTCAAATCGAATATAAAGAGTGCGATATAAGTGATGAGAACTACACTTAACTGCTTGTAATACGACGACAGACGAGACCTATGAATGCCATCCTATAAGACCAACACTTGAGTGTCGATATTTGGAAACAAATCAATTTACCAGAAGATGCTCTCCCGTGAAGATAATCCAGAAGGAGAGGAGACCGCAGTGAAAGACTCCTTGTCTTAAATCAAAAATAAATGACATAAACTCCAAATCAAACCATAGACTCAAGAACTCGATGGGAATATTGAGTTGTGTGAGAGCACAGCCCAACACAATCAGAGTCTTCTCCAGAAGAGTAGATTCTCTATGCAGTTGTCGTAACCGTTTAGAGAACCAAATTAGTGTCAATAAAGTCATAAAAGTGAAGATAGTCTTCATGTAGAGCCATATTTTAGTGAATCCCCCGTTTTGGTGGATCGCCACTAATGACAAGTCTGACAGAAACCCGAAATTCTCTGAACTCTCTGTTGAGGAATAATAAAATTATTTATGGGAATCACTGGAATCGATTGCAAACCATGAGATAGGAATTGAAGATTAATTAAGTAATAGTCGTAATAAAGAGATTGCAATTCAAAGAGTTGTATTAAATCGCAGTCATATTTATAGCCATGGATTCGCTGAAAGTGATCGAATCAATTAAAGACAATTCCATTGTTTGGATGCAAACCTTATTGGCATCTATTTTACAAGAGATGGTTCTCTTGAGGCTCTCCTTCTGGGCGTAAATCTTCCAATTCTTGTCTTCTTTATTACTAACCCCTAAACGGATATTCATTCTGACGGTTGAGTTGATGTGTTCGTCATCGTTGGGATTGGACTGAGAGGACACTCTCGTGTCATACATAACATCGGGGCTAATGATTGTCAACAAACTTTGTTGCCATCGGCTGTAATCCAATTGAACGCCTTCTCGAGGAAGTGGTAATTGAAAGGCAAACGTAATGTTGCTGTCAATGAGTTAACCATAAGATATAAGAAGTGTCACCCGTTGTGAGTGATGTCAAACCTTTGGCCACTCTTAGAGTCGTCATCGATTATTCTGCAATTTTCAGGTCGGACTAAGTCAGAGCTGATGTACTTCCGAGGAATCGACAACTTCTTGGGGTCGTCGGCAACACATTTGACTGCCAATAGCTGTTCTGTGCTCGAAGGGGCCGGTGCTGGACATACATACAACACGTTTAGGACAGATAAATGAGTGACAACTTACCGATGAAGGCGCCGATGAAAAATGATATCAATTGTATCACAAGAATTATCGACAAAACTATTGTTAGCTTTTTGTTGGACAAGTTCTCCAGAATAGTTCCCGACATTGTCTTTGTTTGTGTCAACCAATACTCTGCATCATATACTCAATGTATGCCAAGAAGTGTTTGTAAGCAATGTTTTATTGGATGTATTGATGGCATCAAATCTATTGTTTGTATTATCGATAGAGAGGCCGACTGTCAGACAGACTCCACTTTATTGTTGCCGTTTGTCTCATATTTCTATACATATCGTCATCTTTAAGGCACTCAAAGTTGACGTCAAAAGCATTGTATATAAGCTGTAAAACGTCTGCACAACTGATGCTTACTATGAATGCAATAGTAGTTAGTCTGATGTTAAACCCCACCCACTCTCAGCCCACTCTTCATGAATGGATGTTTTAATGAATGAATTAATAAATGTTTATTTAAAAATGATGTGAACTCTGATAATACTATTAAAGGATTAAAGGGTTGATACAACTGATTGGAGTCAGACATGTGTTTCAAATTCAACTCACTTTAGTTGACATCAATACAAATAAACACAGAATTTCTTGCTTTCAAATTCGTTTTTTTAATTTGCCTGGATATTTGAATCTAAGAATTTTATCCATTTATTTTTATTTGATCCATATAGATTTTTGACCATGGAAATTGACTGAAATGTTTTCAGATTGTGTCAAATCAGAAATATTTGTCTACTATTAAGAGCTTTTTAGCTCTTGAATAAGGCAGGTAAAATTCACATCCTTTAGAGAACTTCAGCTTAGTGCTAATTTTGTAAAGAATGTTCAAGGTAAATATTTAACTGGGCAATAGATTTGTTTGCTTACATTAAATCTATTGCAAACAATTTCAATGAATTCAAGAAATTCATTAATAGACTCAAAATGTGTAAACTTTGTGCAAAAAAAGTTTTTTCTTCAAAACATTTCTAATTTCTTATCAATTGCTTAACACAAGACTTTTCACTGACTTTATAATCAGTATTCGGAGATATATTGTGAGTAACTCTTTCTTTGAAACTTCACATCAAAAGTATTGACCCAAACCTTGATCCTAAAATTAGTGCACTTTTCAAATGTTTCTCATTTCCAATAATTCTATATAAAGACAAGTTTTATAGCCATCTAAGGACTGGGTATTCAGAGCATACCTTTCCATAACTTCATTCGAATATAAGTTTGTTTTAATTTTTAAATACTTTTTGTCGTAAGAAATAAAACCAATAAAGAGTTAAATGGAAAGTAATTTCCAAAATGTATTTATCGATCATTTATTTAATAATAAAGTTTTCAAATTCTATAACCAATTAATACATCAAAACTCATGATTAATATGTTTCCCGAAATCTAAATATAATACAAATGAGGAGCAAATGAATGCAAAACTCAATCAATAATTAAAAACATTTATAATTTAGAATTCAAATAATTATAACAAAGTCTTGAATAGAGAGGACAGGAATTGACAATTAGAACAATTAGAACAATAAGTCTTCGTCGTGTTGATCGGCCAATATATTCAGTCCCTGCGATTCAATGAGCAGTCCTTTGGCCTTCTTCTCTGCTTTTATTATCTCTTCGGCTGCTCTTATCTTCTTCTTCTTTTCCTGTATTTTCTTGAGTCTGTAGAACTCCTCCCTTTCCATTTCGTCCAATTCTGATGTGATGTACGCCAGTGTTATCTCAATCTTTGGAATCACGACGTGTTCTAAAGCATTGACTCTTCGGTTTGTTGTCTAAATGGACACAATATTATCAATTCATTCAAATGTATATCAAATGAAAGGAAAGACAGACTTTAATCACTTCATCCAAAGTGATGAAACTGGTCTGAAGTGATGCTAAGTCGACGAGTAGTTGTATGGCTCGGGCGTAGTTCTTCTTCAATTTGGCCAATTGCTGACCACCTCTGGCCAAACCGGCGAACTCATAGACATCACTTCCGTCCTGATAGCACTCGAAGACGGGAAGAGTAACGCCGGCGACGTTGTCTTTCTTGCATTTGACCTTAATCTGGGCTTTGGTCACATTCTGGAGGACAATGGCATTGAAGTCACTGCTGACTGTGAACTTGGCCTCTGCCAGACTAAAAGACGCCTCTTTCATCACATCCCCCATCAATGACTTAGTCTGTGGTCACAAATAACGGTTAAATCAATGCAATCAATGGATTGAAGGATATCATCAAAACCTCAACAATTTTCTTGAGAATGAGTCGAAATCTTAGCTGAAGTGCGTCCGCCTTCTTCTTCAGAAGTGAGTGTCCCTTCTGTGCCCCCTTTAGCCGAGCCTTCATTAAGGTCTGGTTCCTAAATAAGAGACAAATTAGTGGTTAATAAGAGATCAGATGAAGTGGAAGAATGTCTACATTCTTGAGGGGAAAATATTGAACTTCTCTTTTCCACTCATCTCTTATACAATCAATGGATTTATTGCTTTAATGAATCAATTCTTCATACAATTGAAGACAAATTGTTTTATTAATAATGGATTCAATCAAATGAAGTGATCAACAAATCAGATGATATACAGAAACTCCCCTCTGAGTGAAGACAAGTAGTGACGACTGGTTTGGATTCTCCTCATTATTACCACTCATATGAAGAGATCAGATGACATCAAAACACTTCTTTTGAGCGCTTTTTTATTGTTTGAATCAGTTGTCGACCAAACCTGATATCATCTTTGGGTTCATTCCGAGCCACTAGTCTTCGTCATCAGTCAACTGATTCAAAGGCGTGAAGAGATGTCAATCGACTCTTCGCTGTTTGTGTTCGCACTGTTCGACACTTCGGCTCTTCTATTCCTCACCGTTTATATCGTAATTATGACTCACTTCTCAATCCATATCTCATTCATGTCTTTGTCCATCAGGTGATCACTTTAAGTGATGTGGAGTGCGATTATCTAAACGCTCAGCAGTGCTGTAATAAACTGAACAAGGTAATATTTCTTATACTATAAATTTTGATTAGACGATGGATTGATTAGACGATGAAGAGGTGGTGCCCCCTATCATGAAGACGATCAAGTATTAGTATCGTCTAAAGAAATATTTAGCAGCTAAAAGAGGCTAAAACCCTATTACCATGCTAGTTATATTATTCGATGATAGATGGCGTATAAAATATTATTGGCTATCGTCTAATCAATCCATCGTCTAATCAAAATTTATAGTATTGTACCAATAATTATGTTGATTATTAATCTTGGTCTTCAGTGGGTAATCCCGGAACTCATATCGTACGCCATTTTGGTAATACTCCTGTTATTTACAAACCATTGGTTCATATTTGTACTGAACGTACCGATGCTGTCGTGGATCGGCTATAAGTGAGTCCCAAATATCAAGGATTAGAACTTTTGTTAACAATCTTTTGATTGAAGATATTATTCGATACCAAAAGGAAATTTGGGTTTTTATGACGCGACGGAAATCCATAATCGAGGAACTCTTAAGCAACTGATGAAGTTCTCAATGATTCGATTGGGCTTTCATTTGATCCATTTCTTCATTTATTTATACTCAATGATTATCGCATTACTCACCAATCAGTGAACCATTGATTAGCACTTCATTTGTGCTGACATTCATTCAAAAGTGATATCATTTTATACTTAAGTTTACAAACTATTGAATAAAACAATTATTTTAATACAGTTTTACTCAAATTGACCCCAAACTCGATCCTCAGGAGGAGGGGAGGGGTGAATATATTCATATACATAATTGGTTTTCAAAACCTCAGGGGTTTTGGCAGATCTTACCCAATGAGTAGAAAACTCTACACAAATAAATATGAATATATGATTCATAAGTGTCTTAACTTCTCTGGTCTTCACTTGACTTAAAAACCTGAGTCAACGGTCGTTGTGTTCGGGTATGGCGTTGATAGAGGGGAAGAGTACCTCAAATATATATATTTGCTGAAACATAGAAAGTTGGTAGAATCAACTAGACAAAGATGCCTTACCATAGATACGAGTATCTTCTTATATAATGGGAAATAGTCTTTGGATTCTTCACAAAGAAGTGAAATAGTTATTGGGATAAGTGATTAAATTCTTACCACTCTATTGAATGCAACTCTGATTCTAAAAATAGTGTAACCTTTCGACTGCACACATATATTGTCTGAAGTGGTGTCAAATTTGTGGTTCAATTTACCCCTAATCTCTATAAATGTCTTCATAACAACTTCAAAATTATCTGTCGATTGGCCTCATATTTGAGACCACTTAACAGATATGGCCTCTAATTGTACACAATATCCGCTAAATATTCAAAAACAAAAACAGATTAATCGCTAAACAATTATTTAATTGGATAATCAAATGCCAACATTTGAAGGATTGCGAAATAAAAGTATGTGTCGATCCTCGATAACTATTGCCATCGAAAAGGTTAATACAACCGAATGTATTTAATGGCATAGTAATTAAACCAGGTCAATATAATAAATTGTGTTCAAATGTAATGCATATTTACTGTTTAAATCTTATCTGACATATCTTTGCTTTCTATTAGAAATGATGAGATTAGAAAACTATAAACTTCGTTCTATTAACCTATAAGTAAATGTATGGAGGTTAAACTGTACTATCACACCTTTCTACAGGTTTGTTAAAATCTGCAAACAATTCACTGCGATATTATTAATAAAGCAGGGTGATACTTCCTCCATACTGCGATTTAAACCCAATTTAACCAATCACAAGCTCTATATTTGTATGACCGCCCGTTGGGGGTGCCCTCAAAGTAGGTCAGGACGCAATTCCCATTCCCACTCACCTTCAGGGCGCACGTATAAAAAGGGAGCGCACAGTCATTCTAACCATTAGTTCGGATCAGTTTGGAACCTATTTTGTGATTCATATCTGACGACCGTTTTTTTGAAGACAAAGACTTCACTTTTTCAACGAATTTGAAGCCAATTCTCAACACAAAAACTCTGCAAATCTGTGCGAAAAGCCACTCAAATATCTCTAAATGTAAGCATTAATTGAACTAATTTTGAATTGATTTTCAGCTAATTTGTTGCAATCAATTGATTGATTAAAACAAGTCATCACTATTGTGATGAATGACTATGAGCATTTGATGTTTCTTGTATACTATGAGGGCCGCTGTGAGCGGCCCTATAGTCATCTCTTGGCGTGAAGAGTGCTGTTGTCCTCACAGACAATGAGTCACTCTTAACGCCATTGTGAGTAACGAAGCCATGAATCTCTGTGAGAGAGAGCACTGCGCGCACGCGCTCTTCAAAGTACACTTAGCGCACAAAATAGTCTTCAGCTAAAAACCATTGAATACGAGTTTGACGAGAGTTTTGACCCAATATTAGCTTCAAATGTGCGGCCAATCACTCAGTTATGCGCTTATCCTATACTCAGACTCTAAGCACACATTTGATTGAATTTGTTTTTGTTGTGACATTAAAACAGTTTTGCAATGATTTTCAAATATAAATCAAAAGATATTAAAACAATGTTTTTGTTTGTATTTAGAAGTGAATCAACGGTTGACTCAAATGTCGTCAAAACATCAATCGGTGGCCGACATAAAGGGCGAGACTTTTGGTCGCAATGGCTCTCAAGAAGACAACGAAATGGGTTTCGACAACGTATTGGCCAATGAATTGAATGACTACCAGTTCGATGAAAGCCTCACTTTAAATGTCATCGACGACGATATCGGACCACTTCTGGAGATCGCACCACAAGAGCACAACCATCTCATTGAGACCGACGACACCCGACAGGGCTCTCATACGGAAAATCATTTGGGTTTTGGACAACTGTGGGCTCAAGAGTTGAATCAAATCGATGTCCCAAATAATGATAATAATGGAATCGATGACATCAATGAGATCTTTGATTCTTATGAATACATGGATTCTCTTCCGACCGACGACTTCTCGGAATCGTTCGATAATTTATTGCAGTATTTTATGAGTGATTCGACGGCCAATACGTCCCAACAAAACACTTCAAATGCTTCCGAAGAGACTCATATGACTGGCGGAGAACAGCCCCACAATCCTATAGTCAGCCCTCAGATAGAGAGCGCATTAGAGTTGGAGAGCAATGAAAATACAGAATCGATGGCATCGAACTCTTCGACTGATATTCCAGAGGATAATAAAGAAGTGCGGGATTTAAAGCGCAAAAGAGGCCGTCCCTCACTTGAAGAGAAAGGTATGACAGACGACCAAATAAAGAGAAGGCGTCTCAACCAGAATAAGACCGCACAACAAAAGAGAAGAGACACTAAGAAGTTGAGTGAGTCCTCCACTTTCGTCATAACTGATTGCACTCACATTCGGACCATAACTGAGGGACAGTACACAGCATTTGTCCACATGTTGTCGAAGTTGAAGAGTGCAAAGTTTGATGGTTCACATGAATCACACATTGATTTTCTCCTCGATTTGATGGGACAGTTGCCTATCACTCGAATCTAAACAAAGATCTGTCACTCGATTTGTAAATATTTGTCAAACATTTTAAGGCAATTCATTAATCATTTCATAAATGTATTTATAAATATTTAAATGTCTAACAAAAGTATTAAATAATTAAATACTCCAAACAATTGACTGTATATTCAATATTTACAACAAAATAAAATCATTTGAATTATCCATAAATTAAAGCCACGTTTAAACTGATTCGTCATATATTGTGTTTAACTCAATCTCTTTGAGAATTGGTTTCAATTTTATTGATTAAATGAATACATAATTCAATTCAGAAGACAATCAAAGAAATAAATAAATGGTTTGATTATAAAAATTTGAGATCTGTTTGGAAAATAGATTAAAAGTTAAAGAAAATCTCTAAAAACTTTTGAAATCTCTTTGGCCTTAAATGTGAAGTCATTTAATTTACATATCAGTTCCATCTCTGGAGCGCAAAAGCTTGAGAGCGGTGTCCACTTCTTCTCCGGTTAGGAATTGCATCAATGATGGCGGAGAAAAGTATTCTTTGCCGGGAGTGCCATCATTTCGGTTATAGTCTTCACAGAAGCAGAGGAATAGAGTGTCGATAATCATCTCATAGACGGAGAGAATGCAGTGCGCGATCCAAAACCCAATTATTGTCACCAATATTACCGGTATTGACCAGTAGTGGAGCATTGGGTTGTTCTGGGGGTTAATAACAGACAAAATTAACAAAAGATACAAAGCTTTGATGTATACCTTCATAAGTAGAGCGCCGGTGAGTCCGCCAATGGCTGCGACCATAACTTTGCCCAAAAATAGGACAAAATCTCCGACACTATTAATGGCTGCGACTCTCAGAGCATTAGTAACGATAGCATTGAAGGCGATCCGCGCCGACGGACAGAAATCTCGTCCTTCGATCGCGATTATGGTATAGGCGTTTCGGTTCAGGTATTGGACAAACTTCTCGATTAACCACAGAAAACAAGTACAACATCTGACAATGTTTTTGGCCAAACAGTTGTCAAATCTCTTAAACTTCGTGTGGATATAAGTTATCACAAGTCGTGGAACTTTGAATAGAGTTATAAGGAATGACCCCAAAGCTACAGATCCCATGTGGTACAGGAATAGACGCTTAATCGACACACCTATCGGACAGTTAACCCGACTCTTATCACGAGTGAAATACCATTGACTGACAGCACCTAAATATTTATCCAGAATTTGAGTATCGATTGAGTATTAATGGATTGAAATGAGGAATACCTGCGATAACCATCTGCTGACACGAGAGTATGAATTCTGAGGTCCAGATAAATGCAATCACTAAATACCACCACATATACTGAGTCCAGGAGGGGATCGAGTAGTCTATTAGTGTAAAGGATGACAAACGGATGGATGTGCTCTCCATTTGGTCGTCTGTGTGTCTCATAGCCATTAGATCTCTTTTCTCTTGTTTGGCGTAATCTGCAGTCGCCAATGACAAGAGCACTGTCAACCAAAACGCTAAGAATAGGGTCAAACACATGAGTGTCCAAATGGGTTGCAATAGAATCAGAGGCATTGAGCGAATACAAGCGGCCGCCTCTTTGAACAGCGCCACCACAAAACGAACTCTCTTTCTAAGAGCACAGGTTATCACCAGAAGTATAACTGAGACCACAGTTGTGATGATCGCAATCCATAACAGAATTTCTTCGTTATCCACATCTTCCTGAAGGAACGGTAGTTTCAAGTATTTTTCAGTTGAGTTAAGTATATCTATTGATTTCGTGTGTAACTGAGTATCGATGTATGCGTACCACAGGAATACAGTAAGAGCTGGTCAGAGGGTTTCAATCATTAAATAAGTCTTTAATTTTAATGAATTGCTTACCTATGAGTGCAACGGAAACGGCAGTCAATATAAGCCAAGAGGCGATTCCAGCGATGAAATGGATAACAAATGCAGATAAGAAGGCAAATCCCACGGAAACGGTAATAGAAATGGATATCTCTCTGTGAGAGTTCATTAAATCACTGATCACTTTCTTTAGCGGCGCATAACTTGTTATGAACTCATAGACAGTGTGACCAAATGCCTGGCCCTGAGCCACAGCTAAGGCAGGAATGCAACGATAGAGAATGGCTTTCCTATTGGATTGCAATACAATTAAATAAAATTTTCAAAAATGAGATAAAATTAGTAATAAAAACAAATCTAACGTTGGATTTATTGGTAGTTTAGGACAGGGACCAGTATTGCTAAGATCAGTCATCTTTTGTGTATTTTTGGCAAATTTCTGGTCAATATAAGACGGATCAGTTGTAAAGTTATAGTCGTAACGACACAAAGAAGAATCCGTTTTAGTATAAAAGAGATAAATGTCGGCCATATTAGTCATCAGTTTTGTCGGACACTTCTTCACACATATTTTGATTGATTTCTTGGGGTCGGTCTGATCCAAATGGAACAGATATCTGGACACAAACCAAACACATAAAAGTGGTTAAAGTCTAAGATATTAAGATGAGAGGGAGGGTGAGAGTGGGCTCAGCCGCCAATTTGATTGTTCGGCTCATTTTTCAACACTCGAGTTAAGTTTTCATCACTTCTATTACTTACGGTTTGTCATTCATATCGAGTCCCGAGAGTTGGAACTCTTCCAACGGCTGATTCCTGTGACCGCATGTATTGCCAAATGAGTCCGAGCCGTGAATTAGACGCAAAGGACTTCCGATTACAAATGCAAACGAAGAGATGAATATCTGAAACAATTATACTTAAGAACTGAATGACAGGAAATCAAATGACAAAGACTACCAAAATGGCCCAAAAGAGTAGAAAAATGGTTAAACACAACAAATCCGTGCATTTCCTGGGCTTTGAGAGATCCCTCTGTTTTGTAAAATCCATTCAAATAATTAGACAAAAGTTATAATCAATTATTGATTACCTCCTCTTCGGGGGAGACATGAGCTGAGAAACAGTCACAAATGGCCATTACTTTCCACTTACAACACTTTGGACACAATTATAGTACAAATTTGATCATTTGATGAGTGAATCAATTGAAGGATAACTGCATTGAAATGCCTTTTAATAAAAAACTAAAATATTTAAAAAATGACAAATACTTTGAGTCAATGACTTTTGTTTGTTTTCAGTTCAAATTCAAACCAACCCTTCCTTTCACATCAATAACGTCTCATTCAACACAATTTTTGCAGAATAAGTTGTTCTGTGACCTATTCTGAGAAAGCACCTTTTTGGCCATAGAATATACCTGATCCTTATAGATTATGCATGACCCACTCTATTAGTTACCTATCCAATCCTTTAAGCAAGGAGAGTAGCTCTTAGAAAACCTGTTATTATGGTAATATAGAGTTGAAAATTGTTCTGCATTTTAGTCTTTTGCCATAACTTTTAGCTTATATTTTGTTATAAACCAATTAATTAAATAAAAGTAAAAATTTGATTCAAAATCCAATTTATTCACCGCTCGAATCAACTGTCAATTTGTTAATTAAAATATAAGACAATTAGCTTTACTTAAAAATCTTGCCCTGATTGAATTTCTTGCCGTCGAAGTTTCCCTCCCATGAAAAGTATTCCTTAACAAGAGTTTTGGTCTTAGGGTCGTCCGCATCGAGTTTTTTCCACTCATATGACTCATAATCGATTTGCCAGTCGGGTGACAGAGGGAACGCCAAGTCATGTCCCTTCCAGACCCAAACACCAGAAATAGTGCTCTTATTGTCTTCACCGAACAAAAGCATAGATCCGAAGGCATTTTTACGCAATTTTTCCAGTCTTTGGAACATTCCTTCAGATAATCAAATAAACCAATAATTAGTTCAATGATTAAAAGCAAAACTCTTCGCAATATTACCGGCAATAAGATTACAACTCATGAAAACGAGGGACAGTTCGTCGGCGTATTTGTATTCACAGTACCAAATCGAGTAATTCTGTTTATCAAACTTCTCCCAGAAGTAAGGGATAGACTTCTCTTCCGGATTGTTTGAGTAAAACCGTTTGAAGTCGTCCATAACCCAAGTTCTGCATTCAATTCATAGTTTAGTTAACATTTCACTCAAATCAAAATCAATGCAAACAAACCCTTTAGGATAGGCTTCGAACGGATCTTTAGTCTTGGGTTCTAATGACTGTTCCTCATCGCCGCCCAAATCGTCGTCTTTTGGTTCTTCTTTCTTAGGTTTCTCCGGTTTCGGTGCCTTTTCCTTCTTATCCTTTTTGGCAGAGGTTTCACTCTTTTTGGCTGTAATTTAAACAATAATTCAAATAAAAGTAATTTATTGCAAATCAAAGGGACTGACGGGCGGTCTCTGGAGTTATGGCTTTGTCGCAGAGCTTCACGTCTCCCAACACTTTCTTGAATTGTGGCTGATTTACAAGAGTAGTGAACCAACGGTTCACGTTCTTAAAGGGTGAGCGCACAGACGGCTCCAACACATACAGATAGAGTTGTAAAAGGCTGGTCACGACCACAATGTCCGCTAAAGTGAGTCTCTCGCCGATCAAAAAGGTTCGGCTCAACAAATGTTGGTTTAAAAGCGTCAGAATCTTAATTATGTCAGTCTTTGAGCGTTCGATCGCCTGTTTGTTGGGCTGAATGGCCCCCAAAGCGGGCAAAACCAGGGTATAGGCCGCGGGAAGGATTTCATTGTCAGCAAAACTCAACCACTGCAGGACCAGTGCCTGATCTAAAGGTGTCTTTCCCTTCAACTGCTCGTTCGACAAGTAGTACGCGATTGCGTTACTTTCAAATAAAGAGTTGCCGTCCTTTGTCTCCAATGCCGGTACCTATTATTGAGACACAAATTATGAGTCAATTCCTTCATTGAAAGCAATTATAGCTTTTGATTGAAGCAAATGTAAGATCTGATGAAATCTTCGCAAATCACAATCAATTTGAAAAGTAGGACCAATTCTGTCACTATTTCTCTCTTGTCTTACGACTAAAACAATTGATTTGTTTGAGCCGTCTTTGAGAGAGAAGTGATTCAATCATTTCTGGACAATACATACCTTTCCAAATGGGAATTTCTTAAGAAAAGTTGGCTGTGCGTTGGTTTCACCCAATTTGAAATCCGGCACTACTTCGAGAGGCACTCCACTGTACTGACTGGCGATCTGTGCCTTAAAGGACCGGTAATTGTTGGCATAAGTATACAATTTCTGCAATAATTAGACCATAATTTGGTTAAAACTTTATCTCAAGACAACAATAAATCAATTATTAATCAAATAATGACTCAACAAATGCCGAAATGTCTTACATTTGATGACATATTTGACAGCGTTTTGGACACGACTTTAACAGTCGACGACTTCACAGAAAAGACTGATTTCAACGGAAGTCGTGTTACACGTGATATCACTATCGATGGCATTGACTTTCAATACAACGATTCCACACACTATCGATAATCGACTTTTATTAACCTACAGTCAAACCTCACTCTCAACTTATATCAAGTGAACTTTACAATTTTGGCTAGTTTATTCATATTTAAATTAAACTTAACTCATAGAAAGCTTTAACTCTCTCATTTTTCTTCAACTTGAATATTACAAATGTAACATATTTGAGCATGTTAATATAATAATCATGTAAATGAGACAAAGTGTGACATTTAAAAGGAAGGCCCAACTCTGCAGTCATCAAATCCAGGAGACTAGAGGTCGACATAATTACGAAGATATCCTTATATTCGTCCAACAATTTACGCGAAAACAGACAGAAAAATAAAAGCAGATCGAAAAAAGAGCATAAGTTAGCATGGTACTATTTGTTTGACTAACAAAAAGGATAATATAAAGTGTATTACCTGGATTGTTGGGCGTGTATTTGAATATTGATTAATAGAGCAAAGGTTATGTTATAGATGTCTATCCTGTGAAGTGATGAGAGTCTGAGAGTGAGTGACAAATATATTCCTGTTTTATATGATTTTAACCTTATTTATACCAAACAGTAATTTAGTCATAAATTTAATGTTGTTTTAGCCATAGATTAATACAGATTTGCAGTCATTTGAGATCACTTTCTGCCAAAAAGTCAATCATTTGATTGCATTTCACTTATATTTCAACCAAAAAGTGATTCAATTTTTTAACAAACGATTAGAGATTCAAATAAATAGGAATTTGTTGTGATTTTTGTGTTGAACTGAAAGTAGAAAAGTCTAATAAAAATGGTATGAAATTTCTCATTCATTTTTCCTCGATTTTACTGGATTACTATAAGCATTACTATAAACATGGTTATTTTTGTGATCATCAGGGAAATGAAGCGTCGCTTCCGATGGAAATGTGCTCTAATTGTAAGTCTTTTCTAATTATTTCTCTTAAATGGCCTCAAATTGAAGCCATAATCAGCTGACCATAGATTAAGTGAATTACCACTGAATTTAACGATAATACTATGAATTATCTTCAGTTGATGCGGATGAGATAAAGCGTCTTGGTAAGCGTTTCCGCAAATTAGACCTGGACAACTCTGGGTCACTGAGTGTAGACGAGTTTATGTCTTTACCGGAACTGCAACAAAACCCTTTAGTTCAACGGGTAATCGACATCTTCGACACCGACCGCAACGGAGAGGTCGACTTCAAAGGTACTGTAATGAGACAAAAGTGTATCCAATCTATTGAGAGCTCTTCCTCTTAGAGTTCATTCAAGGAGTGTCTCAGTTTAGTGTTAAGGGCGACAAAGAATCAAAACTCAGGTGTAAGTGATTTCACATCTCAACCACTATTCAGACAATTATCTAATGTTGACCTCAAATGCAGTCGCGTTTCGGATCTATGATATGGATAACGACGGCTTCATATCTAATGGCGAACTGTTCCAAGTGCTGAAAATGATGGTCGGAAACAATCTAAAAGACACACAATTGCAGCAAATCGTAGACAAAACCATTGTTTTCGCCGACAAAGACGAAGACGGAAAGATCTCTTTCGAAGAGTTCTGTTCTGTAAGTGATTTCTCTATTTTTGGCCACAAATTAATTCAAAGCGAAAAATATATTTTAATTTTTAGTCGTTTTGGCAAACATTGACTCAAATATTCATTTAATCGTTTCCTTGAGTTTACTTATTATAGAAACAAAACTAATTAGAAATATGTCTGAAATGAAGTGGAGATGAGTTGAGATGACTATTGTTTTACATTCGGTTTACTTTTCGTTTACTATTTTTAAGTTGAGTCGCGATTATCGCCTCATTCTGTCCTTCAATTGCTTTTCTTCTGAATTTCAAATCAGAAAAAGATTTCTTTTTTTATAACACGAATTAAAACGACTATTCATTTGAATGAATGATTGATTTATTAATCAAAATGCGTGTAATTAATACTTATTATTGCTTTTGTGACGCACAGGTCGTAGGAAATACCGATATTCATAAGAAAATGGTTGTCGACGTTTAGGAGGACTAACTGACCCCTCAATACATAAGTTTGTGTTAATATTTTGCATCATTCGATACATCATTATTGCCATTAAACCTCTTTTGGACTGCATTTCTGTTATTTCGTCCAAAAAGTGAACTCAAAATGAAGACAATTTCGGATACCATTCGAGAAAAGGTTTTGTTGTTTTCGACACTTTTTATTATTCATTGTTTTCTTCGATTCCATAATTGACTGTAATTTCTATTTATCGCTAAAATCTTGTATTTTTCCATCAAATCTAAGAATTATCCCAAAACTCCAGAAACAGATTTCCATTTTGTGTCACTTTTAATATCAAATTTATTGAATATTTGATCGAAATATTAGCCAATCATAAGACAGAATATAGCGTTTGAGCCCTTTATTGGCGTTAATCAACATTTTTGAAGGTTTGGTCACTTATTGTAACGATATATTTGTTGGCTTTGTTTACGTTATGTACAAATTCAGACTAAACCCTCCCATCAGATGCTACCTGTGCTCTAATTTCTCGCTTTAAGACATTAGTGGACAGGAGCTGACTCTACCATCAAAGTCGGAAAACGGCACAAATTTTTAAATATCCTCTTCTTTGACACACATTTGAATGAAATTCAATTAGTTTTGAAGAATAGTTCAAAAGTATATTAACTATTATTTTGAATATTTAACTAAAAAGAGAGGATTTCGTCAATCAATTGGATTTCCTAATTGTTTTTACTCCAAAACTATCGAATTTGCAAATAACTTGAAATGCAATTAATATTAGGATTTGATTCAATTTAAACCTTTGTTTAAATTTATTATAATTGCGATGAAAACTCTCTTTTAAAGCCTTAACTCAAATATACTTTTAAATAATATCATTGATATTAAATATAAATATATATAAATATAATCAAATTGTGATTGAATTCGAGGTCAAAATTTAATTATGAATTCATTTCAATAGAAAAGCTATACTTTGTTGACGAATATCGAGTAAATTAACGAAAATTCCAAATATTATAGATATTCAACAGTTTCTCAACATTTCTATTGATTTTTAATTCTTTGGCCACAAATGAGAGCAATTGATTCGAGCTATCAATCAAAGGGAAAATTTATGGCAAATTCCAAGCGATAAGAGCCTAGACTTGGATTTTGTTGCGAAATATTTATCGTATGAATTAAGTCTTGTTCTCAAATATCTGAACCCTTTCCTTCTGAATGCAGAGCGAAAGGGTTGGGAATATTCTATACCTTTTCAATAGTGAATCTTTGAGTGAAAAGAGGCTGAGCTCTAGTAAGATAAGCGGTGGACCCCAATGTGATTTGCACCTCATTTGCAATACTTAACCACAATTACCGTTATTTTACAGAATTGTTTTGCCATACATTTAACTGAATTATTATTATCTCAGGTTTTGTTGAATTTCTTGCCATTATTTTACGTTATTTAAGTCAAGTCTAGTCTCAAGTATTAGCCATACATTTGGGTCTTGAATTCAAATAAAATTTTAATAACTATTTAAACGAAATGAAAAGTTAAACAAATTTGTTGTTTCGACGAATGAAAATGTATTGCTTTAGCACTGGATTTATGTCTCATTAATGTCTGTACAGCACTGTTATAGAGTTATTCAAATTATTGATAAAATTAATGAAAAGAAAAACTCATTAAAATGCGAGTGTTTTAAGAGAAAAATTGATTGAATATTATTTACAAAACGGGGGGAAAATCTGCTGAAAAGCAAAACTTGTTTATAATGTTTGTGCAAAATTCGACTCTTTTTATGTAAATATATTTATATCTTTACAATCAGTGATCGAGTCTTAAATAAAGATTTAGTTTTTTCTATCAATCATATCAATCAATTGCTTAACGATTTCATTATCTCTTCTTTTCTTTTCTCAAAATCTCTTTTCTTAAACTTAAAATTGTATTCTAATTGAAGATAACATATATTTAAAATTTCGAAGA
>JAQIWF010000430.1:0-19032 GCA_034694965.1 Ceratozetes gracilis
TCTCTCTCTCTCTCTCTCTCTCTCTCTCTCTCTCTCTCTCTCTCTCTCTCTCTCCACATTTGTTTATATAATAAATTAAGTAAAACGAGTGATTGGGTTATTGAGTGGTGAGAATTGAAATGATTCAATGTTTTGGTGGCCTAATGTAAGAGTAGTGGTCTGGTAATGATTGACCACTGATTGTGTTCTTTGTGTGACCCGTTCTCTAATTATTGACACGAATGTTGTGTTGTATTCTAGTGATAGTGTATTGTGGGCTCATTTCATGGGATTGAGTGCTGATTGCAATGCATTCTATCCTTTAATTCAAATGAAAAGCGTTGACTGAATCTACGTTTGAAGTTTGGCGGCCAACAGATGAAAGTTTGATGAAATGTGTGCTCAACTCAGCCCACATCGCATCACATCATAATAGAGTGAAGTGATGGCAGACCACAGATTATTGGAAGACCGCATCGGTTATAGATATTGCAGAAGAGGAATATCAATAGAGAATTGCAAATAATAGTGAGAATGAAAGCTGTGTCTCATAAGGCTTTGCATTTGAAGCCATCCATACATAGATCTAATGTTAACGCGTGAATAGATTTCGCTTATATTCTGTTTGATTCAACTTTATTTCACTTTATTTCTCTTTATTGGTTCACATCCGCATTGAAAGTTATTATAATAACAAATGCATTACAATGGAAGGCTGTCAGTCTCTAAAGTTGTTGCACAGCCAGCTATTATATCGGTGCCTATTATACTTTTTTATTTGAAGGGCCCCCCATCTATATAAGCATCTATAGTGGCGTTTAGCACCACTACAAACAGGCCATACAACGTATGTGTGCACTTCCCCCAGAATACTGAATGACCAAAATATTACTGTTTTCAATAGACAACCAGAAGAGCACAGAAGAGTAGAGAAGTGCCAATTCTGCCAATTTCTCTATTGTAGACCACATTCAATGCCATTGAATATAGCGCTTCAGAATTAGCCCCTATTATAACTTGAATCGAGTTTTTCATTATTATTATCACATCGACTGATAGCTGAAAATTGAGTTAAAATCACAATAATGTCGATCACAATATTTAGCCCACAATTACCGGTTAGATAACAATCGCATTCATAATATTGAGTGCCATTTAATGGTGAAATAAAAGCACAGATAGTTATAAATAGTCGATTGTTAGGCCCGACAGCTCTCAATGGATGGACTAAAAACGAAATTAGTTTGGGAAACACTTTTGTTGGGCGTCTCATCCAATAGTATCTAACTTTGAACCAAATCAGAGCTAAATTTATTTTTTAAACATTTATTGTTATGATTGTTGTGTTTGTGTATGAATTTGTAAGCAAAGCAATTGCTCGATAACTTATTTGATTCTTTGTTAGTTTGCAAGTTTCAAAAGAATTGATGCCCCTTTCCATCCATTGCATGCATGAAGTGTTAGGAACGCCACAAATGCACAAATGCTATAAACATTTTAAATGCAAGTATTATTGGTGATGGCGTTGTCACAGAGAGCACAACCATTAATCTACTTTTTTGCAATACCAGTCATTTCTAGCTTTTATGCCGGCCTTAAGTCATGCACTTCTTATAAAAGAAAAAGTATTATAAATATAATAAAATTTATATAAATATTTGTGCGAAAAGTTGTGATCAACACATTGAACACAGAATGGCTTTCAATGGCTTTTCAAATGCGTTAGAATTGCAGGGAATCTGAAAGAATCGCTTTCTTTGGGCAAACATTCAATTCTTTTGAAATGTTTTATTAAAAATAATTTAATTCAATAATAAAAGCCAACTCACAATAGAGTCGAAATCAGTTTTTTCCGAGTTATTGAAACTTATCGTAACAATAAGTCGGGTCTATTATTGGGTCTATTATTGGGACTATTATTAATGCTTAATATAATCTAAATCAGTGCTCGAGTGGCGGCTCTTTTGGCTTTTGTCTCATTGGTTGCAATGCATTGATTGTAAAGAAAGCCGAACAAAACTAAATGCATTGTTCTTCAAGTGTTTCCTAAGATAAGGATTCGGAGATAAGCTATTAATGTTTGGCCGGCAATGACTTTGCAATTGATATTTAGTTTGAGCTGAAGTGACACAATCGAACTTAAGACCCAATCATAAGTATATCTCTTTATGGTCTAACAGTAGCCGCAATCAGCCCTTAAGATAAATTAGTCGATCAACAAAAATAAGACAATAAATGCATTCTTCGACTACATTCTTGCCATTTAGACTAATTCCCAACAAATCGTTGAGTAATTTTACTGATAATTACTTTCAAATCTCTGTTTGTTTTCGTAACAAATTTCTCTATTCTTAAGATTATTATAAATTTCTGTACTTTTCGTTTGAATTCTTTTATCTTTTCTTCTCTAATGACTGGTATTGTAGTGATTGTGTAGAACAGAATCAAAGTCTTGTATTCCCTGTTTATTATGTTTTAGATTTAATTTTGAGCGCAATTTGTCGCACAATAGGGCACAGAATCGCTTCTTATAAAGTGCTCATATTGTGGCCCATTAGCTATTGAATGAATAACACGATTGACAAAAGCACAGAATATAACAGTTTCGTGACTGTTGGCTGTGCCAGTAGTGCACCTGCAATGCCTCCAATGTATGCCAATCACAATAGATCACTAATCAGTCCACACATCCAGTGCTTCAATACATTCAATGGTCCACACAATAGCCGTTAATTTTATTTTTATTTTTTTCCTTTTCTCCCGAAATCTCTTATGAGAGGAACACAAACACAAACTGAACAAAAAGCAAATCTAACAACATATTGAATAACCTGGATATTGACAGGGCATAGATAAAAGGCAGGGTATTTGTAATCAATGATATTCTCGATATATGGAAAAATGGTTAATAAAATTGGGTTTCTTGTGGTCGACATAATAGTGTTGTTAGTGATGGTGACAAACAATATTTAGTTGTGGTGGTAGTCATTGGCAGTGAATGCTTTGTCACCATTGAATTAAAGGCTCATTAAGCAGACAATTGTCTTGTCGTTTAAGTTAAACTCTTCTCTTTAGGCGAATCTCATTCATGGCTTTATGTAGTGATTGCTTGTTTTGGTTTCAATATTATTATATAATATAATGTAATTTCCCTTTAATTTAGTAAAAGTTATCCTTCTGTTGAGCCTATCATTCATTTGTCTGCTTTTGTGTTGAAAGAAAAACAGAGGAAAAGAAAATTTCATTTATGTTCACAAACTAAATAAAAGAAAGAATAATAGCAAATGGTATGCACTGTAAGAGCTGTGCACTGATAACGGCTTTATATTATATTAAACATCGATTGGAATACATGTTATTCTCTTATTATGTGATGTCTGTTATGTCGATGTTTTACAATTGCCGTCATTTGATGTTTACTTTTGCGACAAAACTGCAAAACTTAGCGATAATAATAAGAAATAGAAGTTATCAACAGAAGAGACTCTGAGAACAGTCTTTCCTCACAATCGCTCGACTCTATTGTGTATTATTGAAAACATTCTCTTCTGTTTGTACTGAGAAAAGCTTTCAATTCTCTAATAATATTAATATATATTTCTTTATAATTTTCAACAATAAATTCTACCCAAAAATATCTACTGTTTGCAGATTTTTTAATTCAACTTTTTGTGTGTTATTTCATTGCATAATATAACACAATTGACAGTATATTTACTGAAGTGTCGGTGAAGCTAATGCTGGAAATGATAGAAACGATGAAACCCTCCTCTCTATTGGATTGTATGCTCTGTGGAAATGATATAATGAAATCATTGAATCTTTTTTATCAAAGCGTCTAATTTTTTATTTCTCTAATAATATTATTTCTATTATTGTGTTATACATAATAAGAGGAACTTTACAGCAAATGTTGATTTTTCATTCTTTACATTCAAATTTATATTTCAATGACATGTTTTCCATCAGTTTTATGGCACAACAAAATTAAATGCAGAGAAAATCGCTTCCAAATCGTCGATACAATAGAAATGATGAAAATTTTTTATTTTCATTCAAAAGCTCTTCTTTTTTTAATTTTGTTTAATAAAGAAATACTAAGCTTTACAAACAGATTACAATACATTACATAATTTTCTCTCTATTTAGTCATCTTTGTGTTCACTCTATCACTGATTCTTTGAATTCCGCCTTTAAATTGAAAATTTAATACATTTTGATCGAAATCTACAGCAAATGTGTTCTCACCGGTCATTCAAACTAATATTATATAACTCTTTGAGATTTATTTCAATAGAATTTCATTAAATTAATTAAATGCAAAATTTTGCGCAAATTATCTAATTATCTAACCATCAGATTATGACAAACAGTGAGTCATTTCGATAGTGGTCTGTATTATACTTTAATTGTGTCTCATTTGGCACTACTTTTGTGGTTATATTTCGATTAATTTTCCATTAATTATGGTTTTATTGATTTCGAGAATTATATGTCAAATGAGAGCTAATTCTCAAATGTTCTCAAATTGGGTTTAAATGCAGTTAAAAGTCGCGTCTAATAGTGTTATCACTCCTTTGAGCTCTTGTTTGTCAAAATCAAATGAATTTATATTTACACTCAACAGTCAGACAGAGAGCTTAAAATCTAATGAGAGGTATGTCTCGACTGACGTACAATCTCTTAATTGTGAGAATAAATGAGTTTAAACTTAATTTTATAAAATGAAAAACGAGTTAAACCATAGCCGGAGAGGGTTTCGGCAGAGTTGGAAAATATGCGGGAAATGGATATGAACTCAACGGTGAACTTGTCGTCGAATGCGATGTTACCGATGGACTTGATAGGGGATATCCAGGTGTGGGCAAGTATGTACCACCTGGGTGCAGGTTATATGGGGGAGAATGACTCAGATGAGACGCTGACAGCGATGACAGGAACGAAGAGGCGGCCGCCGATTGATATAAATGGTTTCCGAAGAATAACTCTGACGGGTTGCGCATCAAGGGATCACCTCTCAATTTGGCCATGGCCATTTGGTTCATGTGAGTGGCACTCGCGTATGACAGAGGAGACACATTGAGTGGTGTTGTGCGAGCCGTGGCTGCCTTCTCACTCTCGAGCGACATTGAGGCCACACTTACTGGTGGTTCATGAGGTGAACCAAAAGGTGAGAAGTGTCTCATTTGATCGAAGGAACTGCTGAGTGAAGGACTCATAAATTGTTGAGCGCCTCCTAAATAGCCGTTGTCTTTCTTGACCATTGGCTTTGGTTTACGTCGCGGACGATACTTATAGTCGGGATGTTCTGATCACAACCGGAAAGGAATTCATAATTAGCTTAAAATACAGTATTTTAGAAGTATTTGACTTCTGGTCAAAAAAGTGTTCAAAAGTAGAGCTAATCATAAAAATTATTTTCTCAAAGAGTGAACTAAAAGCTGACAATCGGTTCGATAATAATGTGTTTGAATAGTGTTTGTGTGCGATCGGAGACACACTAATTGTATGCTTTGATGCTTTCCCTACCTTTCATGTGAAGCGCTCGCAGTCTCTTCGCCTCATCAATGAATGGTCTCTTCTCGGTCTCAGACAATAACTTCCATTCACTTCCGAGACGTTTACTGATCTCTGAATTATGCATTTTGGGGTTGTCCTGAGCCATCTTTCGTCTCTGTCCTCTCGACCAGACCTACACATTAAATGCCATTAATGTCGAGTACTCTCAAGAATTATCATTTGTTTTTCAAAGATTATTATTTCAAAAGATATGGAAATACTTTGATATTATAGACATTAACACAAATATCTTATAATTATTTGTCGAAAGCACTCATTGTTTCGATAAAACTATTCTAACAGTAAATGACTTCTTCTTCGATATACTGAATGGCAATACAAGAGTCATATCAATGCTTTTACAGACATTTATATCGATTCTCAGTTCAATTATATAAATAAAGTCTTAAACAAGTGTTTTGATTGACAAACAACTTATGATTGACTCTTAGGCATAAACTAGCAATTAGTCAATAGTTTGGATCAAATAAAAGACAATACATACCATGAAAGCATTCATCGGTCGCTTCACGTGATCATTACCCTTGGACATAATCGCAGTCATAGTCATCTTAGAGTTGAGTCAGTTATCAACTTTCAATTAACGAGGAATAAATTTTCACCACTTTTTCAGTAATTGATTCAAAAAGAGATAATTTGACACTTTTTTGCTTTATTTATGACATTAAGTGACAAAATAAGACACAATTAATGACAACTTTTGAGCACAAGTTATACGTTATGGACAACAATCTGTTCTCCGGCGACAACTCAGACAAATGTGAGCCAAGACTACAACTGTTTGGAAGACTTCGAGCTCTAAAGCTATAAGTGATGGAAAGGCGTCGTTAGCGCCGAAGCCCTCCTCTCTACTCAACTATTGGCTAACCAATGAAAACAGGTCTTCGGGATTGGTTTCAATGCAAAGTATGGAAACTATGCGGCGCTCGGAGTGAATGGTGTGTAAGAACTGTGAGATTGTCATAAGCGAAGTGTTGCTGGAAAACAGTTTTAATAGCATTTGTTGGATGAGAGGGCCCTAAGATGTGAGTTAGGATTTGGTACTTGTGAATGGTATCAATGGATTTTCTCTGGTCTGTTTAGTTTCACCTTTTCTTTAACACCAATGAATAGCAATTGTGAAGCGTTTGCATAAAGTATCTAGGCAGAGGTCAGTCCCGTCACTCCCGCATTGAGTGGTTGTCAAACAGATGTATTGCGATTTTAAAGGCAAACAATGAGTTCACGTATAAGAATCATAAGAAGGTTGAAACCAAAGGCTCTTTTAGGCTAATAGTAGTACTATTTGCAGGAGAAGTGTATTGTCTGGTATTGTAAGCTCACAATACCCTTGCATTGAGTTTTGGTCCTTTTGGTCGATCAATCGTATGGGAAAAATGGTGATCCACTGCATTGAAGAGAGAACTCTATTGTTATTTAGTATTTGTAAATACAATATCCTTAGTCGTGACAAATGACGTCTACAAAATCCGGAAAGCAGGACCTTTCTCATTCAAATCACATGTTCCTGTGTTGGGGCATAAATGCAATTTTAACATAACAATTCAAGTTATAAAGTTGCGCCGCTCTACTCCTCCTCAGCCAATTCCAGTGCCATTGTGTGAACCAAAAGAATTGCTTAGAGTTTTTCAATAAGAAAACTGCAAACCATTGATATTCGGTATTATTACACAAAAAATGGTGAAATAGAGAACATAATGGAAGAGCAAAATCTCGCATATATTCCATATATTCTCTCTTTTTATCAGATCTCAAACAGTTCTCTCAAATTGTTGTCTAACAGCAAAAGGCATTCAATTTTTACTACTCTTTCGCTGCTATCGTATGTCTGCAGAACATTCAGCACAGACTTAGTATGAGATCATATAAAACCTGATCCGATGCTCTCCCAAACACTGCTCCAAACAGTGCCCACAATGAATGCAAGTCCTCTTCCCTGTAATAGTCTTATGCGATCCACTCAAACAAAATTGTAAGGATTGTAAGGATAAGTCTTATTATTAAACTTTTTTCTCTTAAAATAATAAATCCTAAGAATATATGAATAGAAATGCAATGAAAATATAGAAATTCATTTCAACTACTTTTGTAGAAATAAATAAAAAGAAACTGATTTTCATTCCATTTATTCCCAGAATTTGTATAAAAAGTCAAAAGTTTTATATAACAAGAGATAACCAGGATGTGAATGGTGTCAAAACTCAATATTTGCATTCATGCTTGCTACTTTGCTTTCTTCAATGTAATACTCAATGGTTGTTATGGAAACATTTAATCCTAGCTGTTCTGGTAAAATATGATAGTTGAGAAACTATGGAGGAATTTGTGAAGAACCTGGTGATCCCATGAAATAATAGTGAAGTCAATTTAGTATATAAGGCGCGAGAGACTGAGTTATGAATCTCTATTGAGTCTATAGTTTGGTGTTTATTGTGTTCGCCAACTATTGATGCTTTGGAGTAGAAAAGAGGTGTTTTTGCGCTCGATATAGCTTAGAGTGGATGTTATGCCGTTATCTGTGGTCTCCCAAACGTTTTATTCGGATGATCTGCTCAACTCTACTCAACTCCAGCACACAATACAGCGCCTCATCTCTCTGTTTGCAGTGCTTTTCCAATAGGAGATAACGTTGTGTTGAAAAGCCTTAATATAAGAGAAAGTCGTTGAATGGGAAAAGAGGATCACCAGCTATAGAGTATCGGATAAAGAATAGTCGGGTGGGCCGGCCGTCCACTGCATTCATAGAGACCATTATATATATTCGGGACGAAATACAGTGAGTTGTGAGGCAAAAGTACTTCCAATAGAGTATTGTTTGCGGTTTTCTTTTGTTAACAGAGAGTAAAGTTAAGGCAACAAAAGCTGTTTCTTTGGTATTGCAGTTGTGTTAGTGCTTTCATTGACACCTTTGCTTTGAACGCATATACAACACATACAACAAACCATTTTCTCGATCACAACCGCTTTCATTGTTCCGTTTGTCTGATTCGATGCTCCCCACACACAGACACACAATCCAAGAGCACATACGACAGTACAAAATAGAATATTTTGACAAAAAGTCACTAAAATGTTATGCAATACACACCCGAACTCATGTCTCTAACATCAAAGGTATGAAAGGCATTGGAAGGCAGTGTTCCTCAAATATTTCATTTATTTTTAGTATTTCTCATATAAAAGATGAGACATAAGAACCGCCAAAACTCATAACATCTTTGGTGGCTTTGGTGGTCCACTCTCTCCCTCTTATGTAATACTCTTTCCAATGAATAGAAAAAGTGAATCACTTTATGTATTAACAAAATACACGTTTCGTCAGATATTGTGCTAATGAATAGTTGTTTGTAGTGTTTGGGCTGTTGTGCAGTATTGCTATTCATTCAATTGTTCATTGATGCGAACAATTGGTTTTTCTTGTGCCCAAACTTATCAAAGCATTTATCGCAAACCAAAAATTGAACCAAAATTCTTGACGTCTATTCATATAATAAACCAAAAGTATGGCTCAGTTTTGTGGCAAATGAAGAAATATGGATCTCTGCGGTTATGCGATATTAAAGAGTGTCTCATCAAAACCCAGAACATTCATCGACAGAGAGCTCACATTTATGCTCTAATCCTCTTATGGCACTCGGCTTTCATTACTCTTATGGTCGGCATATCGTATAGTAATATACAGTACTATTAACAATGATTGGGTGCTATTGGCTGTTGAGGAGAGGCATCAATAAACTTATAATTTGATGGTCAATATAAAAGTGGACCAAAGATTGAACCGACTCTCGCACTGATCGATATATTTTACACAACAATTCAATTGCCTTCATGTGAGCTCTTCCCTCACATAATAATGTTTGGGTCATAACCTTTAATAGACCATTCATTTAACAGTATGACCAGAATTGCAATTCTTAACACAGAATCAGTCATTGGGTTATCGCATAACTTATTATATCAGTTATAATCACTCAAAGATCCATAACTCGTATACCATTTGATTAATTTTTCAATTCTGGCTTTGCTTTCAAAGAGTGACCAATGAATGGATGAATACATGCAATAAAAAGTCAGTTTTGAGGAAATGAAATAAATTGGTTTTCAAAATATTCGTCGCATAAATAGAGAACGAAAGCCAATTATTTGACAAACATTTATAATAGTCTTGCAATCAATCAAATCATTCAAACGACACAATAATATTCATCAATACTTTTACGGAATTATTTCGACAAAAATCAATTCGTTTGTGAAATAAGTCTTTCAAATGACTATTCATTCAGAACTCCATTCCTTCTAAATAAATGAAAGTTCAGTCAATTTTCCCAATTTCGCTGACTTTTGGCAGAATTGAGCCTTTGATTGAGTAATGTAAACATCAGATGACTACAGAGGGATGTCTTCTTCTAACCAAAAGAATTGAAAATAATGTCAAACATTAAACTTCAAAAACACTTTCCGATAGATCGCGGCTCCAAAGAAGGAAATGCAAATTTTACACTCTGTGGATATCATGGTAGAAGTTTAAATGCAAAAATAATAATACCTTTGACAATCCTAATACATACCAGTTCATTGGAACCGACAAATGCTTTCCATTGACATTTGCAATCATTTTCTTCACATATATTGTTTTGATTCAACAATATTTGTCTTCCACTCGAATCGCAATCTAATCGTCGTTTTATTTTTTGCCAAAAGAAATATTCAAACCATTAGTTAAACAGAAAATCATTCGCTTTCTCTGACCTCTATTTCTTGCAAATAACTCTTTCCTTTAGTAAAGGCATTACTTATTTGAGACGAGATTTTAGACAAACATATTTTTGCCTAAAAAATTAGCTAGACTAACAGCTATTTTAATTAAAATGAGCCGACAATATTCAATGCCATAAATTTGAGCATCAAAAAAGTTATAAGATATAAGATATAACACATTAATGAAAGAAATGTCTTTTAGTTCCGCGCGTTTTCGCATTCGTCTGTTTTCTTGATTTTCATTTTACAGATTAATAAATAATAATAAATAACTTTTTGCTGAATCCGTTCGCTATTGAAAATTAAATGATTTCAAAATAATTATGTATTGGATTCGGATAATACATAAATAATTATATGTCTGGATCTTTAAAGACGAACCGATACTAATTCATGCATTAAATTAAGTGTCAAATTTGTCGTGGATTCAACCTTGAACATCTGATAAATTACCTTTTTGTAAGACCATTTGCCAAATTAATTTGAGTAGAATTGCTTATAATTGTGGAACTGATCATGCTCATACACTAACGAAATAATCAATTTTTCATAGTTTGAATCAGGGGCGTTTAAGGAATGACATAAATACTCACAAATTGAAATTTGTCTCCTTTTCTTTGAAAGATCCTTGAACATTTGATTGAAAGAGAAATTCTGCTTTGAATAGTTAGTCATTAATAATAATAATAATAAATTAATAATTTTCTAATTAATTCATTAATAATTAGTAATAATTTAGTGAATAACCTTGGCTCTTTATTTGAAAGTTCATTTATTTTATGCATTTTTGTTTCCTTTTATTTTTTGTCAAAAAACTTATCGAAATTGTCTTTTGAGTGAAAAAACTAAAGAAAATTCAATATTTTGTGGTCAATGTCTTTGAATGAAGAAATCATATAATGGTTTCATAAAAAAGTGATAAAAGAGAAAAAATGATAGCAAAAGATGTTTGACTCAAAGCAATAGTCAATTGGAGTGTAAATCTGATTTGAAGGGAGAAATTGTTTGTTTGAAATACGAGCCAACGATCGGATGGATTGAGAAAATTGTGTAATAATTTCGACGTTGTTTTGGGCGACCGCCGGAGCGGAACAGTTAATGTGGTTTTTATAAGGGCTTTACTTCTTCACACATAAGACTATTGTGGTTCAGAAGTGAAACAAAAGTCACTCTTTTCTTAGCCAAACAAAACCAAAAGAGATTCACGGGTTGAATGAAATCGTCACACGATATGTAAGATATGTGTATATTCCACAGTTCAGGGACGACGGGGACGACCACTAAATAAGGTTTTTATATAATGACAATATTATATTGACGTTCACTACACACCCACTTCTCTCTCTTCTTCATTGCTTTGATTACCTTCAGTGGTAGCGATCGTCACATAGACTTCAATTAGGGTTTACTCAGGCGTTCAGTTTTCTTAAAATAAAAGTCATAATAAATGTGAAGTAAAAAAGTTGTGCCAACGGTTGTGTCGTTTGATTTAATTCATTTGATAGATAAGTTAGTTTTATTAATTTCTCTCAGACTATAATTTGTTTTGCTATAGTCTATAGCACTGGTATTGTATGGCTTTGAAGGCAATACTCGATGTTGTGTATTGTGATGTAGTGTGAGTGCAATAAAGCAAAAGCAATCGCATCGACAAACATGTCTTTGTTTTGTTATCACATATTCTCCAAACACAATATTTTTGTGAAAAAGGATGGCATTCCATATATACTCCATTCGAGTATTTGATACCATTATAATGATAGAAAAGGGGATATATCTGAAACTTATGAAAGGATATTTGTCGCCAAGTCTTCTTTGCTTCACTGCTCTGTAATAATTGTAAGTGAGATGAGAGCACTGCCTTCACTGTGTGTGCTGTCTGTGCCACTCGATTATTTGAACAACTTTATTAAAATTCATCCCAAGAGAGGATCTGTGTATAGCAATAACTGTTGGCTATAGTATTGCTAAACGTATTGCTTGAGACCTAGTCTTTGACAAAATAGCCCCGAGTAATAGGAATAACAAAAACCGCCATCGATCTCATTGTTTGCACTCTCACTCTCAGTGATGTGCATCCACTCCTCTCGTCTTCAATAACGGTATGGATGCGAGTGCTGAGCACAAGAGCACAATACTTGGTGTCAATCACATATTGCTCCACCAGTTTTTCTTTTTCATACAAACGGAAGTGTCGATATCGACATCCAAACTCCCAATGCAATAGTGATAGCAATTGTGAACACAGAGCTCTGTTCCCTTAGACATACACTTTGGCTCACAATAGAACATATAAAAAGTGTGGGGAACTCACTCTCACTATGACTCCAGTCCTGAAAAAATACTCTCTATTTCTTCCATCGGAACTACACTTTGCTTTTAGAATGAGATAAAAACAGAGAAAACTAAAGCAAAGCTAAAAAACTTGATATTAGTTTGTGTATAGTTTTTATACATTAGTTGATAGGCGTTTGCACAGCACTAATGTACCGATAATTAGACCAAACTTCAATATATTAGTATTTTTTCAACCGCTTTATCAAAATGCATTTGGAGTCGGATATTGAGAAAATGCTGATTAATAAAAGACTGGATATAATGACTAAATGACTAAGTTCATTATTAGTTCATTAATGACTGATAACGATAACTGATTTCAATTCGGTTCAAAAATTTAACGAAAAAACTTCACAAATAGTGAGTCTTTTATGTATGGATATCATTATTATTGGCGATACTCTAATCACAAATTCTTTGGAAAGGAGTGAACATATATTTAAGAATTTCAATGAAGTATATGTCATATGATTGGCCATCAATTCTGATTTTTTTCGCTCAAAATTTTCCATTTTTAGTCATTTTATTTATCATTTACTGAATTAAAATTTCACTGAATTTATATGAATAACATTTAAAGTGAAAATAAGGCGTTTTTCAGTCAAATGGAAATAAAAAATGAAAGGATAGAAGAAAAGTGAGTTTTTCGAAATGTTGTGTCAAAATATGAATTCTTATTTTGAAAATACTAACAATAAGTTTTGATCGAAATATTTTAATCAGTTATACTCAGGACTAAAAGTTTTTCTTTGAGTCGTGTGTGGAGTAGAGTAACGTTTGAGTGGAAGTCCTTCCAGTCTTTTGTAGTCTTTCGTTTGACGGGAACCCTATTTTATGATAGAATCTGGTGGATGAGCTGCCTTTCACTGGTGACACTTTAGAGTTCAATTTCATTTCAAACATTGCATTCACTTTAGAGAAAAATTCATATTTATTTATAAAAAGGTCTCTCCTTTTAATAGATTCCTTGAGAGGAAAACTACTTGAGAATGGATGACATTTTTGAGAATCGCCTCATTCTAGTGCTCACGAGTGCAGTGCAGACAACACACAAATTCAATGAATTGTATTCTAGGCTTTTATGTGCGGTTTATGTGAAGAGCAGAGAAGAGACTATATTTTACAAACACATAAGAAGTTCGACAAAAGGGCTTAGTTTTGAAAAATGTTAGAAATATTTGATGTAAGGCTCATCTATAAGGCATCTATGCTTTGGACAGCCTTTTCACAGTCATTGCCTCTCTCTTATGATCTCAATATTATATAAATACGAGTTTTTCTCTTAAAACAAAATTATATTAAGAGATGAAAGCATTTGCTGTGAATTCCTGTGTGGGACTCACTCTGGGACTCAAGAATAACATTTCTGACAAAATTTTATTTTTTCTCTATTATTACTGCACTTCAAATAAGTTAAATCTTTTAATAAACTGCTCACAAACGCTAATGTTATTAGTATTTGAGACCAATTGTTTGGATTCTGTTGAGACTCTGTTCATATTCTGTTCATATTCTGTTCAATCCGTTGCTCAAAGTGTGTCCCATGTTTTGCATACAAAATATAATAAAATATAAATTTGGTTCCGAAAACATGAGATTTTGAAAGTGAACTTTAAAAAAACATTGGGAACAGTAGTGAATACAAGTGTGTGTTGAGAGCCAGTGCTGAGCACTGAATAAACTATTGGCATATTATGCATAATAAATGACTTGACATACAGTTAAATAAAGTATTTTCATGTCCTCTCATTTTCAACAATAATAAAAAGAGTGAATTGAGTTCAGTTGTGCACAGAATGGCTTTCCATCGATTGCTAACTCTAACGGAGATCTGGTCTTCCGTTTTCCCTTTTGATGATGAATCCGATGATGGCTTTGATTTGAGTCAAATAAAAAAAAGTGGGAGAAAGAGCTGACATCCAATAGAACTGCCTATTCATTGGTGTTTTGCCCATAACTGATATAAACATTTATATGACTATTGAATGTCTGAACATTTTTGATATTTTTATACTTTTAGGTTAATATTATTTTTAGATAAGGAATATAAAGCCACAAACGGACAGCAGAGATAAAGCGCGTCATATGAGCCACAAAAATGAGTCTCGATTTTCACTTGTATTAACTTTTATGAAGTTAACAGTTTTGGGATTTTCTCTCTGATTGGCGTAACGGAGTTGGCATCGGATTCATGTGGGGATTGCATTCATAACACAATATATACACCAGAATAGAGAATAACGAAACACAACTACAGTATAACACCGAATGCATTGTATATAACATTAATAGAAAATACATAACAGAATAGCGTCTGTTATAATCTCTTTTCTCTATTTGAAGTGAATGTTATTTCCTGCTATAGTCCTGTTATAGTCGTCCTAATAATAAGCTCTTCACAAAACATGTCAAAAGAAATGTGAAAAATACAAAAAAGTGAAATGAAATTGCAACTCGAGATGCCTTTAGGCCTGCCTTCCAATACCTTTGCTCTGCACAGCTTTGTTTGCATCCCATTGTCTGCTCTGATTAGAAACACGAGACATGAGGTGTGCGCTCACATTGAATCCTCTCTCATCTAATCATTTCTCATATATAATATACTCTTTCAAAGATGAAAAGTTTTTAATCAAAAGAAACTCTTCTTTGATTCAACACATAATGCATTAAATTTGATTAATATATGAAAAATAAATATTTATTGTTTATTATAGAAATTTTAGAGCACTTTTCAATTCATTAAAGCAAAAAGTTATTAAAATTTTTATATTCAAGAATAATATCTATAGTTTTGCAGACATTATATAGCGATTCGGCATTTAATTTGAGTTCACTTTTTTCATATTCAGCTGTGAATCGAATCGTAATTTTCGAGAAATTATTTTTCTTCCACTTCAGTGCATAAAATAAATTTTGAATTTTTTCTACATTTCATTTCATTTTATTTCTCTACTCTATTGTAAATTAATTTCAGTCCTCAAAAGTGCAACAACTCGTCTGACAATAACTTTCTTTGCGAACCCGTATTTGAATGATTCGCTACAGGCGTTCACACAATAAGCCAATAAATCTCTAATTGTCATTGAATTGTCTGAAAAACTTTGCAAAACCCCCCGAAAGGCAGTTTAGTGCAGAGTTTATATTAATTTACAAACTCTGCCTGAAATTCAATTGTCGTTTCTCTCAATTTTCAAAATAACTTTTGATTTTCTCTAAACTCAATTCAAATTGAATTCAAATACATTGAAAATGTTTGGAGAATCAAATCTAACGATTATTTTTGTTAAATGATATCTGAATGAAGGTTTTTATTGTCAAAAATATCCCTCTTATTTCAATTGTGAAGTGCTCTCAATTGTATGTGAATTAAATACTCCTTTCAATGGTTTAATGAAAAAATGAAATAATAGCACAAAAATGTATTTCCTCACAAAAGAAGTAATACGAATGTAATTAAACTTTTAAAAAGTGATTTTTACTCGAATACGACTCAGTGTTAGCACAGTTTGAATCCCTTTATGCCAGAGATATGACAACAATTCAATATATTGTATCTTATTTTGAGGGGATATTAAAGTACAATCACTGAAGAAAATATGAATACTTTTTTCGAGTAAATGATTTTTTTCTATTCTGAACTACAATTGGTGTTTGGCTTCTGGTTTTGCACCTTTCATACCAAGCATTTGACGAACAGAAACCCCTGTAATTTGGAGGTGAGTTCGTAGTGAGCGTTGGTTTCCTTGTAATTTCGGTGTTGGCTGTCATTTCGGCGCTCACTCTATAACTATTGTGCGGCTCATCTAAACAAAAGTTTTATGACATTTTTTCTCGTCAGTCGATTATTCTCACATAAAGACTACATTATATACCCGTCCACTCATTGATCAAAAACGTTGAATTGAGTGAAATGAGAGCAAAAAATAAGAGTCAAAACTATTTTATAATATAGTCTTATAAAATAGTCTCACGAAAAAAGATAATAATTCTCTGTTTCATCATTCATAGGACGGCCTCAAATAGTTTAATATGAGTTAACTCTCCCCTTACGCTCATTATTGTCATTCGCTTTACTTTTGCGGTGCCATCGGTTATGAGGGGTCAGTGAAGTACTCCGAGTGATTGTTCTGGAAATTACGTGTTTGTTTAGAGCCATAATCGTTGATTTGATGCCCTCCCACTCCACCACTTTTTGTGGTAAAAAATCTATTAAATTCAATTGTGAAACAGAGGGCCGGAAATACTTATGAGTCCGAAACCTATAATATTAGGGAAGACTTTATTACTTTTGTTTTAATGGATTTGGGAATCATTTCAAAAAATAGAGACACAGACAGAGACACAAACCATTGACAGCAGTGTTTTGGTGGCAGCGGGAGGTCTTGTGATTATTCGTGGCCTCTTCTAATGGATTTTTTGGATTGACTTTGAATTGAGTGAATAGCACAGGGCTTCTGATGTTTCGTAGGGTACTATCATTTTTTGCATAACTTGTAAATACCTAAGTATTTGATTCTTAGATGTATTATACATATATTGTATATGAATTTCGGTATAAATTGGTTGCGGATCGTAATTATGGTATGCATTGCTTTCATGTCTTACAAGAATAGTGAGTGTTCTGAGTGTTCTGATTGAGCATCTCATGAAAAGAGCATTGCTTAGCATTGCTTGTAATTTTGCATTCTTTGTCTGACACACTTCATTCACGCCCAGTTGTGAAGCCAGTGATTACAAGCACACCGTATGCCGAGCTCCAGACCACTGATAACATCAAACAGTGTCACTCATATCAATCCCGCTTAAAATAATGGGTTTCAAACTATCAAATCCTTCCTCATAGCATCCAATACAACATATGCCATACAATTCACATAATGCCAGCTCTGCCTCCAAATCACAATAACATTACAATAGCTCTGCCAATATGTACAATGTGTGCCCATTCACTTTATTCACCTTATTATTCACATTATTCACATGGTAATAAGTGAAAAACACTTAAATACAAAACCTAATCAGTCTCTCTCTCTCTCTCTCTCTCTCTCTCTCTCTCTCTCTCTCTCTCTCTCTCTCTCTCGCTCTCTCTCTTATTTGAAATATTCATTAATTAGTTGAACTCATCTTTCTTTTAGTTTTTGTGTGTTTGAAGAATTCAGAGCCCAATCGAATCGTGTAAATAAATAAATTAATAATTTGTGTGGTTAGGCACAGGTTAGGCAAAGGACAGGCAGTTTCACGATTTCTATTAACATTTAAAAAAGAAACTCCATTTCAATTCGCATTCTTTGTTAATATTTTGGTTGAGACAAGTGAACAGACTTTTTATCTTAGAGTTGATGATTGTGTTCGTGTTTTCGATGAGTAGCTGATAAATATTGGCGAACCCCACAAGACTGGAGGATAGGGGCCTTTGAAGCCAATGTAGCCTTTGATGTGAAGTTGTGTTAACTTTTCTCTTTAACGGAATAATATGTTTGAAATGAAAAATAATATAAAATGTTTAAATAGTTTTCTTCAAACACAGCCTTTCAGCTCTTCTTATGGCTATTCTTCGGTCGTGACTCTAAACTGTATTCTTAATTAATAGTGACAAACATGATATACAATCGACGTAAAAGAGGTGGTCATGGATTGGGGGGTAATCTGATCGTTATGTCAAATATAGTCAATTCAAACACTATTCAGGTTCTATTAAGAGCACAATTGAATGGTGCAAAACAGTTGAGCACTTGATGGCCAGCTCTTTGTTTGCTCCCAATGAAGGCGTTAACAACACATAAGTTTAACCAAATTTTCTACTGACAGGGGCTCACAATTAGGGTCACCTTTTCATTACATACAACACATGTTTCACTCAATATAATAGAAAAGCGTTTAGTACTCCACAGTCTCGTCAAGTTATGTAATACCTATAAGTCATGATCTGCTCTGAAGACAAACTCTTCTCGATATAAATTGTATGCGTGAACAACATTTGAGACACCATTTGTTGAGTAAAATAAATAAATAACCAAATATTGGGTAAATAAATAAATTAATATTAAGTCATTTCATGTGACCTTCTCATCAAAATAAGTACTACTTATCGGAGAAAAATGTTTTTCTGCTTCACTTATTGATGATATTTATATTAGAATATTATACTCTAATTATACTGATGTCATGTCTAACATGAAAACAATTTTTGACACAACATTTCATAATAATATACTTGATTTGAGTCTGAGTCGAGTCTTATAAGAAGCTAAACATTTTCTCATTTATTACTTGAATTATGCTTTTCATGTTTGGAATAAATTTGAAGTTTTGATATTAATTTATATATACTTAAGAATATTTATGTTTTGATGAAGGGATGGGTGGCGAAGATGGCAG
>JAQIWF010000431.1:0-19025 GCA_034694965.1 Ceratozetes gracilis
CATTTTCACCCTTTTACTTTCATAGTTTTCATAGTCTATCAATTTATAGCATTTATAATTTATTAATAATTTAACTGGTTACTAATAAAATAAATAATTTAATTATCCAAATATTATTTATTAATTAACAAATTTATTGAAAGTTTATTTAATAAACACAGTTATGAACGGGATATTTGAAAAATTGCTATATTTTTCCCAAAACCCGCTGTTCATCACTTAATTTAATAATAGTATTCATAATCTAATTGTCTGGTTATTCTGTTTTGATTGCGAAGATAATCAACTAGGTTTTTGTACCAATTACTTCCACCATAGTTAAGAATGGCACCTAGTTCATCAGCTTGATAAGCTTGGTAATCATAATCCAATTGTCTGGTAATTCTACTTTGAGGACGCAAAGGCTGATCTTGGTCAATACCATTTTGAACTTGCTGTCGTGAATCGTCTCCACCACCAGGCAGAGTTTGTGTTTGCTGTCCATCATTTTCAACGCTTAAATCTGCCTGTCGTTTACCAACTCCATAATCTGGGTCCACATCTACCTCACGTTTAGCAGTATCATGGTAATTATTCTGAGCCAAACTCAGTCCCAGTACTGACACCAACACAAGAAGTTTAAACATTATTAAACACTTTTGTTATTTCAACACAAATTGAATCTATGAGAACTCAGCTTTTATACCTTGGCTTATGTTAAAAAAATGTGTGCCATTCATTGTACCTTGATTAATTCCATGTATTAAAATGTTGCAACAAAATATTTTTTAATTAAAATATGTTTTAGATCATTTATTTCCGATTGTCGTCATATATTTTATATAATGACTTCATATTCTGAATTTAATACCTAAAAAATCACTTGTTCATCTAATGTCCTTGATAAGATTTAACTTGTTGATCTATGGGCAGTAAGTTAAATCTTAGGCGTGTCGGCAGATTTTCGTCGCATATTAAAATGGGTAGCAAAACAGACGTGCGTTATGTATGAGAAAATTTAAACTCATATGATGTCATCACATGAGCGGCAACACAATGTGATGTCATCATTGAGAGTAAACGCACAAATTTCGCCACACATTTTGGGGTATTTTTAATCTTTTTACGTAATAACTGCCGATACGCCTAAGTTTTAACTTGCTGTCTATGGCTATGCTTCTCCCTTAGGATTCGAGAGTTGTCAGGTTGAAATCCTTAGCAAACCCTGTTAGTCGTAATAAACAATTATTTTTGTTTATAATTTTCATCACTAAAAATCTTATCAGTTATCATGCTCAAATCATTATGTTTTTACTAACATTTTAAGTTAACATATTTTTACAAATAAGTAAATTTTAACCATCACCTTGCTGAATACTTTGAATTATATCAATTTGTGACAAGAATTCATAAATTGATTCAAGAATTTGTATCTGCTATTTATAAAATAAATGATTCAGTTTAATTTAATTGTAAAAATTATTTGCTGCATTTATTAATTTAATGAATTTTAATTGATAAGATTACTGATTAAACTGAGTCTAATAACAATAATAATAATCATAATCCAATTGTCTGGTAATTCTATTCTGAACTTGATCAGTACCAACTTGACCTTGTTGTTGACCCTGCCCTTGACCTTGTTGTTGGTTCTGTCCTTGACCTTGCTGTTGGCCCTGTCCTTGACCCTGTTGTTGGCCCCATCCTTGACCCTGTTGTCTGCCTCTGCCTCTACCCTGTTGTCGACCCCAGCCTTGACCCTGTTGTTGACCCCATCCTTGACGTCCATTTTGTCCTTGATCCTGCTGTCCGTTCTGTCCTTGTTGTCCATTTTGTCCTTGCTGTCCGTTCTGTCCTTGTTGTCCATTTTGTCCTTGCTGTCCGTTTTGTCCTTGACCCCACTGTCGGCCCCATCCTCGACCGCGTTGTCGACCCCACCCTTGACGTCCATTTTGTCCTTGACCCTGTTGTCCGTTTTGTCCTTGCTGTCCATTTTGTCCTTGACCCTGTTGTCCGTTTTGTCCTTGCTGTCCATTTTGTCCTTGACCCTGCTGACCGTTTTGTCCTTGACCTTGACGCCCATTTTGTCCTTGACCCTGCTGTCCATTTTGTCTTTGACCCTGCTGTCCATTTTGTCCTTGACCCTGCTGACCGTTTTGTCCTTGACCCTGCTGTCCATTTTGCCCTTGTCCAGCTCCATTTTGAGCGCCTACATCAGCCTGTCGTTTGCCAATACCATAATCAGAGTCAACATCTACCTCACGTTTAGCAGTATCATGGTAATCAATCTGAGCCAAACTCAATCCAAGAACTGACACCAACACAAAAAGTTTAAACATTTTCAAACAATTTTGTAATTCAACTAAATTTGAATCTATGAGAACTCAGTTTTTATACCTTTTTGCTGAAGTAAAAAGATGTGTGACTTTATCTTGATTAATTCTCTTGTTTTTCATTGCAATTATGACAGGAAAGTTTCCAATTAAATTATGTTATTAATAATTCCAATGTTGTCATCTTGTTTACTCTAATTACCAAGGGAAAATGGGCAACAACTATTCCCTTCGATCTCATTTACAACTGACATGTCTTAAACTTTCTAGGTAAATTTACAGTAAAATACTTAACAGTAATATTGTCCATGCTTATATTAAAGATTATCAAAATTTAATGAAAGTTATTTAACCTTGCCAACCTTGGTCATTATTGTATTTTAATAATTAATTATAAAAAGATGTATCATGCTATTCACCTTATTGAATTATAATGAAACCTTTTCAAGATTTATCTGTATTTCTTGTTTAAATTATAAAAAATAATTAACATGATAATTTACTCGGATATTCTGCATAACTCTATAATTGTTAAACAAAAGAATAGTTTTCACAATAATTTTCATTAATTTAAAGTTAATTTCAATTGACGTCAAAAAGTTTATAAAGGACTTTATTTTTGACTTTGAAATCACATCTAATTTCAAAAAACATTTGTCAATAAAAAATGAATTACTCTTTGAAATAACTGTAATTTTATCGTAATTTGTGATTCAATTTATTCATTTTTAAAGTTTTTAATCAAATTGGTGCCTGCTGACTCCATATTCAGGGATATTTTTGATTTAACAGTATAAATCAATAAGCCAACTCTTCCATAATATTGGTTAAAAAAAAGAGATGAAAGTTGTTTATAAACAGTTAAGTTTTTAAAATCAAATTTGGGCATTAAGAAGGGTTTTGCCGAAATATCCCCTCTCATAATATTCGAGATTTTTTCAAATATCCCTTTAAGGTTTTTATAAACTTAAGATTATGTGAAGATGAAAGGGAAATGTCTGCACATATTATAGTCATATTACTCTTTCCTTCGACATCCCATATATCTAGCGTTGCCAAATCCCAAGGAATCGCCTTGATTTTCAAGGAAATGGCTATTTCTAAAGGATGAAAAATTATTCCATAATGTAAACTCAAGGCAAAAATTAAGGATATAATTAAAAATCAAGGAACTAAAGAAAATTTATCATGGAAACTCAAGGTGATTTTAACTGAATTTAAGTGGTTTACAAGGAATTAACCATTTCATGTTGGCAACACTACATATATCCCTGGTCAGATAGTCCCCGTGCTCAAACTCTCCGGTTAAAACAATTCTAGATCTATCGATAGTTTCAAATTCAAGTAAGTGACTCACAGATGCTCAAGTTCGTTTTGATTGGTTATTGCCAGAGCAACCACTCAGTGTCAGATCAATTTCACAAAATTTAATACATTTAATATACCCTAACGGATCGAACATGTCATCCGATTGAGACTATTCTCGGGCTATAAAGTAGTTTATGTGATGAAATTGACATCAGATACAGTAGAACATAGTTAAATTGAAATGATCTTGGGAAATAAATTTACTTTAAATATTTGGTAAGTCCAAATTATTCATGTCATTTTACATGAAGTTCCATCAATTCTATGAAATTTGCCCTTAAAATAATGCAAAACTAAAATACTTTTCTATAAAATTTTGTGTATCCAGCTTTTTTGATCTTTAATATTCAAACCCCAAGATTAATAATTTGTATTTCGTTATGTTTGTCATTCATTAAGTCAAAAGTTCACCTTAATAATAATTGAAAAAATTCATTTAGATTGCCAAGTTAAATAAATTGAAATTTACATAAAAAAATTTTGCTGAAAAAATGTTGTTACAGTTTATTATAAAAGAATCTGCAAACAGCTTAATCTTGCAATTTTTTGTATTAAATATGCAAATATAAGGTAATTCTAATTTAGATTGCAATGAAATTAATCTTGATAAAAATATATGTGAGATTACATAAGATATGAAATTTTCTTTAAAACAAACTGTAAAGATATTCTTCATGAACCCAAAATTATGCAAGATGAATTTATTTTAACAAGGCAATTTACATTGATATTCTAAATATCTTTCAAGATGAACTTTAACATTTCGAAGGGCAAAAAATGTGAAATACATATGTAGCGTTCTGACCCGACAGACGCCTCCTTTATTCACCGGTCTTTCGCAGCTTTAAGGACTTATTGAATAACTAAACCTTTGCTTTGAGTTATTCCGCGGGCTAAAAAGTACTGGGCTCTGCTGTAGTCGTGTTATTAACCCACAAAGTGATCAGGTTTTCTTCGGTAAGACGCAGTGGAAGACTTGAATTTGTCGAAGAAAAGTGAACACACAATTGAATTCAAATAATTTATTGACTTTAAGAAAGAGATTCCACGAACTTTGGAATTAAACAAATAATAAGAATACTTTCTCTATTATTATCGATACATTTTACATGTGGTTTATACGGGAAGGAAACGGGAACTGACGCTAAAAATGAAATGAAAGGCTTTTATAACCTCCTATTATTTCGAAATCGATGACTGAGTGTTGCCAATCGATGAGTTGATATGAAAATATGAGTTTCGATGAGTATACGAGGGTAATGAGTAGACTATTTAAAAGTAAGGCGAAGTGTCACTCATTCCACTCGTCTCTGTCGTCACTCTTCGACTCATTTCGACTCATTCCGCTACACATACTATTAATCTTGCAAAAGTAGCTATGTAGTTTTGCGATTTACAAGATGTTTGTAAAAACTGTAAGTTAATTTAATTGCAAAATTTTATCTAAAATATAATAGCATAATTATCATGTAAAGTTCTAATTCATTTTAAATTAACCAACCGAATAAATTAAAATTTATAATGCATCAAATTATTTATCTTGCTAACATCTATCTTGCTGAATTAAGTTTTTCTCCGAGGCCGATAAAAGGGATAGATTATTAGACATGAAATATGCCAATGGTTAGGTCTAATTTAAATAAGATCTTTACAAATGCATATATTGAGTCACAAATTACGATAAAATTACAGTCATTTGAATATTTTATAATTATTCTCTTCACTCAAAATATTGTAAAAGTCTTCTTATATTCTTGTGTTGAAAAGCATTTGGATTGTATTTTATTGTTTAAACTCAATGTATACAAATTAGGGCTAATTTTTAGTACAAAAGTACTTTTGACAATTAAATTACAAATTAATTCAAATTAAATAATAATTAAAACATAAAAAAGGAGAGATGGAGAAAAGTGTCTTAAGCAGTATGTTCCCATGTGGTTTCCTGGAACAGCACTAACCAGGCTCGAAAAGGGAAGTGCTAACCATTTACTACTTCCAAAACAAAAAATGTAGCATATTGAAGCCCCCAGTATTTTGGAAATATTTTGACGTATTGGCAGCAAAAATGGGGGACTTTTGCCGAGAGGTTCTTTTCGCCATTTGTAACGACATTTTTGTCATTTTGTTAATTTAACTGGATTAAAACTGAATTTAGATTAATAGGATTTAAGCAAAAAACGACAGTTTTATTAGTATTTAAAAGCAAAATGGCGCCTTTTTTGGTTCCTATCTTCTCAACCATTACATTACTCCCTAGAGCAAATTTTACACTCCCCTTATTTGAAAACATTGACAGACTTAGTATTTGTCATATTCTTAAGTTTATTAATAACTCAAAGGGCTATTTGGTAAAATCACCAACTTAATTAGAAAATGTATTCCTGCTATACCCTACCCAATGGCTGACCATGGTATAGATATTAACTTTACAGAAAGAATTCAACACAGAGATTACGTTTGTAAAAAAAATTTCCCAAAATACTCTTCTTTGACTACCCTTTAAAGTGGTGACCCTTAAGTAACTCTGTTTATTATAATTAATTCATATGAATATAAAAGTATCTAAACTCAAGATAAACCTCCTTTGTTAATTCCATTTAAACAAAATATTCGTTAAACAAGTGTCAAATCAAAATGTATCCAAGAATATTAAATGTGGTGCCAAAGAGTTTTCCAATTTAAATAAAAACGTTATAAATGAATAAATTTAATCACAAATTGCGATAAGATTGCAGTTTTTATTTGGATATTTTGAAGTTATTTTCTTAAAAATTAAATGAATATTACATTTAAATGTAGAGAAATACAGAAAATTTTACCACAAAACTATTTCTGGATCTAACCCTGAAGTGGAGACTCTATGTAACCCTATTTTATATAATTAAATTTAATTCAAATGGTTTAACTAATTAAAAAAAGGGAGTTTTATTACAATTTAGTAGATATAAAATATAAACATTAAATGGAGGCCATTTTGAATAAAAACTTTACAAATGGATACATTGAATCACAAATTACGATAAAATTACAGTCTTTTAAACAATACTTCAAAGGGAATCCATAAAAGAAAAGCACTCTTTCAGATAAAATACCTTCTTAAGATTTAAGCGCGGCCCGGGGCTCACATTAAGAAATTCCGATGTTTTTCTGCCCAATTTAAATAAAAACGTAAAAAATGGATAAATTGTATCACAAATTACGCAAAAATTACAGGTTTTTAAATTTAGATATTTTGCGATTAGAGTCCATCCCAGGTTTAGTGCCTCACATTTAGGAGAAATTTGTTTAAGAGACACTATTCTGGTGCACCGGCAGCTCCTAAGAGCATGTAATAGAAACGGTTCCGTATTTAAGAGAATTTTATTTAAGAGAATCCTAGTTTATGAGACTGTAAAATGTGCACGTATCGTGTAAATATAAGACACATTTAAGTGAAATTTACCAAAAGCTGTAATTTAGACATAAAACTATTGAGTCTTCAGACTCTGAAGTTAAGAGTTATTTCATTGTTTTGAATAAAGTGTATTGAAAACAAAATTTTGATAAAATGTTAAGCATTTGAGTCAATTTTTTTTAAAGTGATATAACATTTGATTTCAGGTTCTAATTAACTTTAAATTAGCCAAAATAGTTAATTAAATCTATAAATTGAGACATAAATATTAAAACAGTTGTAATTGATTCAATATTTATATATTTGAGTGATTTTCGTATTATTCTACAGATCTGATTGAATTATTTAACTTTTAAGTTAAATTTTATTTAAGAGAATCCCGGTTTAAGAGACAGATTTTGCTTGCACCAAAAATTCTCTTAAACCGGGGATGGACTGTATTAATATAATACAACATTTCACTCCGAATAATAATCAATAATAATAATAAATTATTAATAATAATAATATCTTCCTGGACTAAAATAATTTTTGAAAATTTTGAATTTAAAAATTATCATGATGAAATTATTTTCAAAATCAAAATCTTTTTCCCACTCCTGAGAAGGACAGGAATTATTGTATTTTTCAGAACAGTTTCAATATTTAATATTTTTCCGAAGTATGGACTTTCAAAAATCCGAACTTTGAAGGCTCCTTGCTAGTAGAGGTATGTTTGTTTTTAAAAATGATATGAGTAGCTCTTGAACTAGGCAATTAAGCTCTGCCTGAGCGGAAAAGACCCAAGGTTCTGATAAGACTAAATATGAAAACATTTGGATTGAGAGCTAACCCTTCATTCTGACCACTTAAAAAACGGTACCATTTTTGGGGAAATAATGACTATTTATTCAATAATTTAAACAAATGGTTAATAAAGGAATGTTTCGATAAATAATAATTATATGAAATCAATAATAAAGTCAACAAATAATTATAATAATAATAAAGAGTCTAATCGTAGAGTCAGTCAACAAATAGTATATTTTTGAACTGTCTTGAGGTCAACACATTCACAGTATCCGAGGCTTCGATCAGATTTGCATTTTTGTGGTTCAACATCGAGTAGAGAGTCCTGTCGTCCGAGTGGTGGACCACAAGCCATGAGTCGTTCGTTGTTTTACTTATTATTTCGCAGACATTATTCGACTTAATCACTGAATTGAGGTCTGAGTCGATATCAATGACTAATTTCACGAATTCTGATTCAGTGATCTTCCGCTGATCGAAAAGGGAGGGTATGTTTGCCTTAAACGCAGAATTGCTTGAATTGAAGTAAACAAATTTGAAGGACTCCTTCACTGTCGACTCGAGGCTCACATTATTAGTTCCACCGATTTTTATGGCCATTTCCGCCAATTTGGCCGTCAGTCCAATAATACGAGTGCACATCAGGGCTTCACATTTGGCCAACACTTGTTCCGACTGCTCACTCAGGAAGAGAACAACTGTCGACCCATTGATCGAACGAAACAAATTCATTCGGTAAGACTTAAGGACACTCTCCTCGAGATATACTTTCACTCCTTTCTGAATCCATCGGGTTTTCACTGATTGCTGTCCACTAATCTCTTCACAGACTGCGTCCGGAACCACAAAATTCACTAAATAGTTGTAAACAGTTTTCGTGTCATTCAGTGGTAAAGAACTGCATATCAACTGATCGTTATATAAGAACATTGAGTATCGGATCAGTTGGGAGTCAATACAAGTCACGTGATTTATAAAGCTTTGGGTCGACATAAAAGTGATGTTATCTAACGGTAAGTATTGTATCGCAGAATAGACTTCAATCAAATTGATTGGCGATAACTTCAAGTGTGGTATTGTATTGTCGAAGAACTCATTGCATATATTTATGAACTGATCCCTATTGTTGTCCACACTTTGCCACAACTTATCGATCGGTCCATTAATTAGGCGGAAGTGTTGGTATATATTCTGCAAAATCAGTTTAATGAAGTAGTCATTGATCTCTTCGTTGTGGTATTCGATTATCTGATTCGTGTCTTCGTTTGTCTTTAGCACAGAATATGGAACTGACAGCGATATTACTGACCAGTAATTATCTTCCATTTCATGAAATATTAATCTACTTTTGATGCCATGAAGTGATTCACAAGAGTTGTGGTCATCACCGAAGCTGTTGGCGAAAGTGATGACCGCCTGTGCGAGTCCGCACTCCTTCACCTTCTGGTTGACCGTCATTTGCTTGTCGTCGGCACTGAAGTGGTAAATGAGTTTCAAGTGTTCGCTGCCCTCCTTCTGACCCCATTCGCTGTTAAAGACATAGTACTTCTGCAGATGTGACGGGTATTTCACTTTGGTTTGAGTCATGACCTCTGATCCACTTAATTGACAGTCAATTGAAAACAATTTGAGTTTATTTCATGACATCACTCTTGCATTGAATTAAAACCCATTTAAAACATCTGATCGCATATTATCCCCAAAGACTTACCACAAGAGATGGCAATCCTCTCATTATCTTTGAATTGAGTGTTAATAGAGTGACATCTGGTGTGAGAAGTGAACTACAGGTGACTCACAACAGATGTCACTCTATTTACTAAAACTCAGTTCAAATGAATGTTTGTTTCGTCCTTTAAATGCCTTCACAGACAACGTGTGTCTCAATTGAAACCCAAAACAGAAGTCAATTCATTTGATTTGACCCGAAATGAGTGATTCGTTTTCATCGTTGGGTTTAAGCAAATGGTTGTGTAAATCACTGAATGTATTGGGAATACGAAGACCCTCTTCAATACAATGCGCGACAATTCCACTGATAATGTCACCGAAAAGGATCAATGTCTTCGGGTGTAGTCGTACCGGAAGTGGTAAAACACTGGCATTTCTATTACCGATTATTGAACTCTTAGTACGAGATCCGCGGCCATACTATGCACTTATCCTATCGCCGACACGTGAATTGGCGAATCAGATCCACGAAATGGTCAGTGCTTTGACGGCCACCACATATGCCATTAAAAGTCTGCTCGTTATCGGTGGTCAGGACCACGAAGAAGCTCAGGGTTTGTGGTTCGGTAAACCTAATATAGTGGTCGCAACGCCGGGTCGTCTCGTTGACCAGTTTTATAACCGAAACTTTTTGGACGTTTGCGGACAGAAGACGTCAATGAAATTTGATTGTATAGTCTTGGATGAAGCGGACCAACTGATCAGCTCTGGATTCGCTCAACAAATCAAAGATATTCTCACATTTTTGGATGAAATGGCAGAAAACACATCTCACAGAAGACAAACACTTCTATTCAGCGCCACTTTGACCACAGCTTTAGAAGAATTACAAAAATTGATTTCAAAGAAGAGTTGTGACGAACAGCCGGTTGTCATCAATTTGTTGCCGACCATCGATGAAGTGAAGAGAGAGTTGTCAACAAATCCAGATCTGGACCAGAGATATATATTATGTCCCGAATCCGTGAAATTTGTTTATTTAATTGAATGCATTCTCGACCTCTCCTTCCGTCAAATGATATTATTCTGTGCGACCAAAAAAGAGGCAAAACTTATTCACAAAGTGTTGATTTCATTAGGTTTGGACGGACCTGACTTTAACCTAAACCCAGTTATACTTAACGCAGATATGAAGCAAAACCTAAGGTTTGCAGCTCTCGATAAGTTCCGTTCCCTTAAGTCTAAGATATTAGTGACCACCGATTTGGCCAATCGGGGACTCGACTTACCACAAGTGGATTTGATAATCAATTATAATTGTCCCAAATCTGCAACAGTTTATGTCCATCGAGTGGGCAGAACCTGTCGTAAACCAGACTTCAAATCTGATCCAAATGATAGTCAATTAACAAAAGAGGAGCTCTCAGAGGATGAAGACATCAATGATAATGAAAAGGAGAGAAAAGCGAAGAAATTCAAAAGGGATTCAACCAATCAATTAAAACCTAAGAAGAGTCAAACAGTTCTGTCGTCTCAATATTTGGGAAAATCGGTGACATTTGTCACACAATATGACATCGATTTGTTTAAAAGTATTGAGGCTTTCATTGGCATCAAAATGGATAAACAGAATGTCGATGAGAAGAGTGTCCTCTCAATCATGAAACAGGTGTCGGTTGCCATCAAAGACGCTGAGATCAGACTCGAACACGAAGACCAAGAGTCCAAACATATCGAGAATATGAAGAGAGGAAAGGCTTTTAAAAATAACTCCAAACGAAAAGCAAACAAATTCTGAAATGTAATCAATTATTCAAAAATTTTCCTCAAATTTAATACTTTTAAACCAAAAGCCATTAATTTTATGGAAATCCTATTAATTACTGTAAATACAAATTATGTCTCATTTAACCCATTATTTGATCCAAAATTAAAATTTTTTTTGTTTAGAAAACAACTTTTGATTAATTTTAAGCCAAAAATTCAAAATATGACTCAATTTATAACAGGGATGACTAAGGGGGGAATTTAGCCAAAATACGCCCTAAGGGGTGAAAAACATTACTTCTATTGAAAACTATTAGATTTGTTTTTAAATTTAAAGGGGAGGGGTATTGGATTGGTTGAGCATGGCCATCCCTGTTTTATAAGAATGTTTCAAATATGTTGAGAGGTTGTAGTGAATGAGGGAATGGGTTAATGAATGAATGAATGCGTCATTCAGTGTAAGTCCGGCCCAACTCTGGCGTAAAAGTGCGTGAAATGCAAACAAACTGAACATCAAATTGAGATCTAATTAACGATAGGATAGTCTTTCAATCAATTAATCAAATCTATTATGTAATCCGATAAACACCTGACTCGACAAAGAGGCCGACCCTCTAATTGCACTCATATTTCACAGGATATTAGTGCCAAATATGTCCTTATTTTGTATCAAATTTTAAATTCAAATAACGATATGAAAAAAGTAAACAAATATTGACTTTTGTGTCAAAGTGTTTGTATGATGAAAGTGTCAGATTGTATCTGGGTACTTCTCGCCATCACTCTCTTCATTTCCACCTTTTCCTTCCAAATATTTGTTTTGATTTTAAGCTCATTTCTCTTCACAATTATTGGGTAAGAGTTTCGCAATTGATTTATATCATTGACATCACAAGAAGTGCTCTTCAGTTGTCTCACAGGTCTCTATCTCTACGGACCAGTTGTTGAAAGAGATTATGAGATCTTCAGAAGATCTCATTCGCTTCAATTGATTGATTCAAATAAAGAATGGAAACAATTCTTAGAAAATCTTAACGAAAGTCCAATCGTTGAGACTCTGCCAAAGGCTGACATATTCACAGCGGATCCACTGATCGACGATCAGCTCAATGATGTCCTTCGACTCGCATTTCGCGATTACATCAATTCATGGTTTGCTTACATTTCGCCCAATCAAGAGTTCACTCGACATCTGTATAGCATCGCTCAGATGGCCATCAGATCCGTTACACAAAGGTTTCGCTCAATGGATGTCGTCTCGTATATGACCACTAAATTAGTGGATGACTTCGCTTCTCATCTCAGGCTCTACCGATTGGCGCAATCAAACCTCAGGAAACAGAAACTAACGGGTATTTCATCTAATATTTTGTCTGAACTCCAAATTCTTATTTATGTCTCTCAGACCCGAACGCAAACCTATTGTCCATATTCTTTGACTTTGAAGTACAAATGGAGCGAAATATATGTCGAGATCTGGTGAGCGAAGACAATGAGAGCTGTACTGAGTATTTGTCGCAAATAAGTGATATTCTTCAGTATCTCTTATTACCGATCGATAGCTTCAAAAACCGATCGTTTCGGCTCTTATTTAGAGTGAGTTTTAAATGATTTTCATTTCAATCATTTTAGTAAATTTTAATCTAAATTTCAGGGAATTTTTGTGAAGTCATGTTTATATCCCGTACTTGAGATGCTTTCCGATCCGGACTTTATTAACCAGACAATTGTGTGGCTCTACAAGTCTTATCCGGTGTCGAGCGATACATTCCTCAGTGTTTTGCGATCTTCTGACAGATCAGACGAATTGGACGCCATTCGGGAAATTGTTAGCCAAGAGATAACTGTCCTCAGATCAAAGGTCAGCATTAGATTTGTTTAATTTGTTGAAAATGATTGTATTTGTCTGTAAAACAGGACACGGGAGGGGACGACGACTTTGAAATAAAGCAACAGTTGAATAGTTTGCTGTACGTCAAGGATTTGGTCGAAAATCGCTTGAAATCTATAAACGACGGCAGTTTCGACTCCGACTCCATAGGAATTCCTGCTGTAAATAGATTTTGATTTATAACTATTAACTAATTGTTTGATTGGTTTAAAGCAAATCGATTGGAATAATACGAAACTGTTTTCACTGCCATTCGATGTGGTCCTGAAGAACAATATAGGACTCTCTTATTTCATAGAATTCATGTCAAGTGTCGGCGCTCAGGGATATATTTATTTCTATTTGAATGTCGAGGGGTTTAAGGTATCTGCAGAACAGCAGATATCAGAGGCACAGCTCATTAAACTGGGCAAAAGTGATTCTCCCCATTCAGTCGATTTGGACAGTCTAAAGGAGGCGGCCATTAATATATACGATACATACCTCTCGGAAAAAGCTTCTCATAAACTGAAAATCGACGAATCGATTTGCAAACGGATTCACTCGAGAATTCTGACGGAACACCTCTCAGAGAATTGGTTCGATTCGGCTCACAATCAGGTCTATGACCTGATGATGAATAGCGACAACTTCTTCGCTGCCTTTAAAAGGAGTAATCATTACATAAAACTGTTGGCAGAACTCGATTTACTAAAAGATCTCAACGCAAAACCAGAAGACGGCGAACAGTCGTCCAAATTTGAAGACAATGACAGCAATTCCATAATATTCGACGACTGCGATAGTCTTAACTCATTGGAGGACATCGGTGTCCTCTCAGACACCATCTCAGTCACTAGTGAGGGGTCCGCCACTTCCAACTCGACATCGGGTTATAGCACTTCTAATCTCAATGTCTTTCCATCAGAAGAGTGGGAAATGAGTGCTGAGATCATTAAAACAGGAGTTGTGAGAGAGTTCGGCAACGCTTACGCCGCGTATGTCATTAATATCACCAAAAAGACCAGTAACTCAGCCGAAGAAAAATGGGTTGTCCTCAGAAGGTATTCCGACTTTCATTCGTTTCATCAGAATGTAGTGGAAAAGTGTCCAAATTTCAAGTGTCTGACTCTTCCGGGCAAAAGAACTTTTAATAACATGAATAAGGAGTTTGTCGAACAAAGAAAACATTTGTTGAATACATACTTAAATCAATTACTTAAGGCTTGTAAGACAAGAACAGATCTTAGAGATCAGGCGCTCCTCTTCTTCAGACCCGGGAATTACGAGAAGGAAAAGTTTCAGTTCTCGAAATCAGTGCAGAACTCGATTTTCAATCCATTAAAATCTTCTGTCATTAATGTGGGAAATGCTATGAAAAGCAGTTCCGGTAATTTTTTAGACGGTCTCCAAAGACTGAGTCGTTTGAGTTCCATCACATCCAGTAATTCCTCACAAACTCTTCAGTCTAAAAGTGGCTCAAAAGTGAATTTCCAGAGCGAACCACAAACTGTTAGCCAAAAAACTAGTGTCACTCCATTCGAGAGCACCAAAGTGTCGGCCAATTTGGACACTGAAAGTGAAGATAACATTCCGCTCAGAATTATGTTATTATTAATGGATGAAGTCTTTGACCTCAAGAGTAAAAACCTTTGGCTCAGACGAAGAATAGTTACATTTCTGCGGCAGATTATCCAGGCCACTTATGGGGATGCCATCAATAGGAAGATTATTGACTACGTCGAGGAGCTGACGAGTGCGCCGTCCATTTCTGAGTACATCAAGTCTTTCAAGTATGGAATCTAAAGAATATTCAAATTTATTCCTTAATTATTTGATTGATTTAGAAACTCATTTTGGCCGAGCGGTCATTTGGCTCAACCCCTTCCCACTCGTAGTCAGAGTACCAAAATGAGGACCAGAGTGGCCGCCAAAATGCTTTTGTTGACCAGTCTTTCAGGTGAGCCATATATTCTGTTTAATAGTTTTTACATTATTTGAATGTCTATCCAACAGATGATATGAAGCGTATTATAGGGAGTGAGACGACACGGAAGGGATTGATGTGTATCTTCGAGATGTTCCAACACGAGAATCTCAACAGAAGATTAGTGTTAGTCCTCTTCGAAGGCATTCTTCAGCAACTCTTTCCGGACAATCATTTTGACCAAATATTTCAGAAATTGCACTCAAAGTCCGCCAGAATTCCCGAGTCAGAGAAGAAGGGCAATAATTGGCCGCCATATCTCTATAAGTTCTTAGGGATTGACAGGTCGGCTGCGAAGTCCCCCTCAAAATCTCCGATTAATAGAAGAAAAAAGACATAAATATTTTTATCAATTGTTTGAGTTTTTGCCAAATATTTTGGAGTTTTAGTCTAATTATAGGTTTTATTAAAATTGTTGAACAGATTACTAGTCTTTAGATCAAAACTAATCAATAGTTTAAGAGTTGTTTTATTGTTTGTTATTCTTTGGGACCAAAGTATTAATTTTTGATTAAATGTTTTTAAAACAATTGAAACGATGTATTAATTGAAGAGTTTATCTCTAAAAGAAGACTTAAAAAGGGATCACAAGTGAAAGCTAAGAGTTTGAAAAAGCTTAATATTTCATCTATTCACAGATACAGGTCTTTTGGTATTCCTAAGCTGCTCTCCTTCTTGTGGACAAAGAGCTTGTTCATCCCTGTCTAAAACTTACCTAATTTAAAAGCTATGAAACTTGTAAAGCCAAAGATTTCATCCCAACCTCTCTTTTGACCTCCGATTGGCTCAATTATTTATTAGAACATTACATCTATTGACAGATTATTTGGTATTCCGACAGACTTTCCCAGTGCTGGTCCTGTTTTGAAAAATAAGATATTTTAAAGTTTTTGATATTTCTAAGATTTGAAAATTATTTTCAAAGACCATATTTGTATGAATTGATCTAAAATTGATCTAAAATTGGAAAATCTGTTAACAGGTTTGGAGCACTTCATTACCAATTAATCCAATCGTAAAGGCATCGGATGAGTGACTTCTTAGTTCTTAATTACAGTAATTGTCGATCAAATGTCTTCAACCCTATGTCTGACTTTATGATAGGAACGGTACTTAAACTGAGATAAGAGTCATTGAACCACAAATTCTTCAAAACACTATCAGACTATTAATCAAATTATCTTTTTTTGTGTGCATTTATTAGACATTGATTTTTACTTTTTGTGTAACTGTTTTACACTACAATACAAATGTTTTTGTCTATTAGTCAACGAAATAACATCTCATCCATCGATGCGTGAGTTTTGGTCTAAATTTAGTGCTATTTCATAGTTTTTATCGCTTTTTCGGTGAGCATTGATTTACGGGAATTACTGTTGAGCCGGAAAGATGTCAATTGGCCTCAATTACATCCAAACATTAAACCATTAACTCATTTCCCAATTCATTTAAATCTATATTCAGTGCAATCTATATATAATTTATGCAAATTTAGCGTAAATGTGAAAACAAATGTCAAACAATTATAAGGATTATTATATCGCTTTAATCTCTTTTTAATGGGATTAGAAGAGTTGCACAATCAGGACAATACCTATACAACCTATACAACCTTGCTAATTACTATTCATAATTTATTACATTCTCAACTAGAAAAGAGAACTTTTTAATTTGATTAAATATCCAAGGTGATATTCTTCAATTTATCAATTAGCAGTATATTTTGGTTTACCATATTCTATTATACCTAGATCATTTCTCTCTGAATATCAATAGAAACCATGAAATTGAGACTAAATTAGTAATTTTAAATAGAGTTTAAAATTAATATTTCAATTAGCATGGGTAAAAAGAAGTAAAACTAATGTCAAATTAATTAATTAATTGATTGATTGATTGAGCATGCAGATATTACATGTAATGTAGCAAACATTAGCGATGATTTTCTGAAATCGAAATTCGACCAAAAAAATAGATTTTGTCAAACATTTTCTCAGATGAGTTGAGTTTGTGTTCATTGAAGTGTACTTTCGGTGCACTCGAGTGACGCAAAGCTGTAAAGAATGTATTGAATTGAGTTTCGATGTATTTCTCTCATAATTAAGTTGCACTTCAATGGGACGGACACTCACTTCGCGCTCACATAATGTTTGTCACATTCATTGCATTTTTGAAATGTTTCCGAATTCAAAGTACAATTCAAAGACTTAAAGGAATTGAACGAAAACTTATGCCAAGAATATAATTATTTGTAATATCAGTGAAAGTGAATAATCTGTGAAAATGCCAAAAGTGTCCCGAGATTTGAATCAACGGAAGACTTCAAAGAAGTTGGGATTTCTTCGGTTTATTGTCATTATATTGTCATTCATTTCACTGATTAGTCGAATAATTTACTGCACTTTTGCCACTTGGCTCACAGTCACCTCATTTGACTGCATTCCCTGTGCGAACAGCACACCATTAAACACTTCATCCGATCTATTCATAGCACATCACTCTTCCGCAGTCTTTAAGACTGTCCGCGCACTCAATGTCGGGTCAGTTTCAAAATCACGACCGAAGAGATCACAAGATCTCAACGATTCGCACAAATTTATGAACAATTATTCAGATTTCTTCACAAACGATGACTTCCAACAAAACCAGACATTCATTAAACTGTCTGAAAGTCTGGACAATGAATGGAGTGGTCAACAGATAGCAAACAATTCTGTGTCTCAAAAGAGTGAATTCATCGAAGAATTGACTCAAAATATTCCAGAAATCGATGACTATTTGAGTGACAATTCACTCAACAAAACGGATACCATTTCTATGTTCTTCGACGACGAATCACTTAATTTGGATCCATTCGTAGTTCCAGTCGTGCCATCAATTGATGGTAAAGTGAGTAATGAAACCGCTTTTGAGAGGTTTACTTATATTCCGAGCGACGATTTGCTGGATATCGTTAAGAATGTGACCAATGAAGTGAATGATACCATTTTGAGGGATGAGTCGGAGAACAATACAATGACCATTCATTTGGATGATATTGTGTCCAATTCGTCAAAAGAAGATCTGAAGAGACAACAAAAGAGTCTATTGGAGGGCAACTCAAATGAAGTGAACGATACTTCCTATCAGTTGAATGATATGACGAAGACTCAGATGAATGTCTGTTCTGAAGATTGCGCTCAATTTCTGAACATCGAGTTAAGTGATCCGAATGTCCGCAAATGGGCCACAATTGTCATAACAGGAGTCCTCTATTTGTATGCATTTGTGATGTTCTGCATATTTATCAGTTCATGTCTAGCATTGGTGGACCTCTTAGTGTTGTCCACTTTCATCGAAGGCGCAAAACTCTTCGCCGGTTTTATACTCATTATTATCGACAGTTTTAACGGTTTGTTTCAATTGTTTCAAATTTATTCAATTAATAAATGCATTGTTTTTAGGCAAAGAAGTGCACTTCGATCTGATTGATATCAAGTTCAATGTGAACAGTGGTGGCAACGGATGGACCGCCGACTTCTCGTACTCTGAATATCTGTTGGATATCATAATATTCTTTCTTTCGGCTTATCTTTCGATCAGAGTTTTCAAGTGCTTCCAAAGAAAGCCCAAAAAGGTTTCATCTGTTGAAGAACTGGTCGACTCTTCGAGAGGTACTTATCGTCCGAACACTTCCCGAAACTCTTTAGAACCCATTTATGAACAAAATTAAAGTTTTCGTATTTCACACAAAATTGTTATATAAATTGAAAATAAATGAATACTTATTTCGTCAATGAATTCAAATTGTCTTCAAACTAGAGATACAACAAAAGGATTCCTTATTTTGGTTATGAATCTGTGAACACAATAGACCTTATCTATAGG
>JAQIWF010000432.1:0-19022 GCA_034694965.1 Ceratozetes gracilis
TCAAAATAAATTAATGCATTGCGATTTGACTTAAAATTAAGATAATTTAAACTAAATTAAGCCAAATTAAGTTAAATAATCTTAATTTTAGCTTAACTAAACTTGATTTGGCTTAATTTAGTTTAAATTATTTTAATTGTAAGCAGGGGTGACTATCCAATTTGATGGTCAGGGGGTTAAGGGGGGGGGGGTAAAAAGGCGGATTTTTCTAAAACATCAGGTGGTATTAGGGGAGGGTAAAATGGCTGATTTTTAGGATGATTTTGATAATTTGTTTTTTTACATAATTTATGTCCTCTAATGCATTGCATGCATTGAAAATAGAGAGTTACAACTCATGTTGTGATTCTCAAAACTTGTTTTATGCACAACTTATATAGATGTCGCCAATCAGCAGATTCTAACAGCAGAATTGAAAGGGTATATTTATAACTTTTATAATTTATACTATTAAAATTAGGCGATTTACTTGCATAAATTATAATTATTTGTTTAGATTACCAAGGTTTAAAATTTAAGTTTATTTTGGTTTGTTATTATTGTATTTAATTTAATTGTCCGTGGTAACTAATATTTTAAATCGTTAAGTTTAAAATTAGATTCTGCATGATAAAATTTCCCCGAATGTAGTCCAAAAGTAATTAAATAGAAAATTTACTTGAATTCAAACTAAGCCTGATAACAATATTACAGTCCTTACCATTAATGCACTCCCGGTTCTCTTCAGCACCTGTCCAACACTCAGCGTCTTTCGTGCAGTTAAACGATTCACAAGAATTTGCGGTTATATTCCATTTGAAGTTAGGTCTGCACTGACACAAGTGGTCAACGCATACCATATTATTGGTCAGACCACTGATACCCTGACCTGAATCACATTCCTGGTTATTGAAGCAAAACTTACGGCACTTAAGATTACGTTTGTCCTCATAATAGCCGTGACGACACTCACACTGACCGCTAAACAGATTAGAAAAGGAAAGACTAATGGATCGACACCTTCGATGAGGGTCAGCTATTCGGCACTCAGCCTCATTGGTCTTGCAGTCATAGGTCAGGCATTCCTTATTCCTATGATCCCACCTATGATTGGGTTTACACCGACAGCGGCTATCAATACATAGCATACTATGAGTGCAGTTCTCATTAATATCACAAAAGCCATAGATTTCCACATTTTCATACTCTTTGATGAAATCCTTTCGATCCCAACCAGTGATATGACTTTTGGTCGAATTTCCGACTCTCGAGTTAACACTTAATAACACCGAAATCCATACAAATATAAGTAAAAACAATTTTTCTGTGAAAGCCATCAAAAACTCATATTTTTAGAGCACTTGACTTAAAAAATGAATGACTTTAACAATGAAAACAAGTTTACAATTCTGTCCGTCACTCAAAACGAGACAATATTTTCACTTATTTTACGCAACAAATACCTGTCCTTTGAATACCTTTCCTTTGTATAGAATTTCTGTCTCCTGAGACACAAAACATTATTTTCATTTGTCATTCAGGATATGATGTCATTAAAGTCATTAGTTTCAGGCAATTATTATCAGAAGGGGTACTCAAGGGGGTCATCACAACCCCCTATTATAAACAATATTAAAACCCACTGAATATGAAAAACCTTAACATTGAAGCAATGGATAACTATTAGATTTTAAGAGGCAGTAATAAATTCTTTGTTTTAAATCCCCTCGGTTACTTGAGAGTGACTACAAGCTTGGTTAACCTTGCTTATCAGTGAAATTTAATATTAATTCTTATAACCATTGCTTTATTGGCAGGTGCTCTCAAACGATAAGCTGTTATCACAACTCAACCATTTAGACCCGGGATGTGTGTAATGGTAATGATATCTTAAGATATAAAACAATAATTATTAGAATCTCCAAGGCTATTTAGCCAAATATAAAAATTTGTGAAATATTTATTCTTAATAAAATTGTCAAAAATAGGGGAAATACCTTTTGAGAGCTTTGACATAATTATAATAGCAAGCCAAAATACACTTTCATTAATTAATGTCTTTTAACCCTTAACTTAAAACTAATAGCAAGATAAGAGATTTTTTTTGGAAGAAACTATTTAAGTGATGACACTTTAAATTAAATATTAATATAATTTTTAAATTTGGACCCGATGTAAGCTCAGGTGAATTAGTTAAATAATATCCATTGGGGTTGTTAACAAAGTACTTACGCCGTTTTTGGCCAATTTCTAAACACCCCCTGTTCAAGAAGGCTATTTATATATTTGCCGAACAAAGTGCAGTGTCAATTTTTTGAGTTCATAATAATTGTTCCTAGTAAGAGTTCCTAATATTCTAGGATTATTTTAAAATTAGGTTTTTTCTCCAAGATTAATATTTTTTAAGTTTTGTATATTTCTCCTTCTTAAATAGTTCTAATGTAAATCTGATGAGTTTTGGTGGACATACTCCCTGGGTTTTTCAAAAGTCACCTCCTTGATCCCCCTACCTAAAATAATGTTGTGGAAGAACTCAAAGTATTTGCACTAACATTTCAGTCAAAACTTGCCTGTCAGTATGCTTAATTAATTGCAAAACTTAACTGGGTTGTTGAAAACAAATATTTATAATAATAGCTAATAAAAATGGACAAAATTGATCTTCATGGATTGTACAGTCTATCTCTTATTAGCGCGTCTCAACTTGAGTAATGTAAGCTGTTTATCTTAATCCTTTTATTCTATTTGCCATAGAGATATTCTAGATAAAGAGCTTATTCGACTCAAGTTGAGACGCGCTAATAAGAGATAGACTGTACAGAGCTTGACAAAATATCTTGTAGGTAATCATAAAATCCCTGTTGCAAGAATAAAACGTAATATTTAATAGTTAATTCAAATTATACTTTGGAACAATTTACAGCTTTCTTATTTGTTAAAAAAAATTTAAAATACACCATGCACTTTTGTGGAACATGATAATATGTTTTTAAAAATTTTATATTAATAAGTTGTATAAAATTAACTAAAAAGTTAATAATTTTGGTTAAGTAAACAGTTTTACAAGGTATCAAACAATTCAATTAAGGCAGGAAAGAATGTCTTGGATCTGATGGGTATTCTTGTTCGGTCCAATTTTTTACTGATTTTAGTACATCGGTCTGAATCGTCATAATCACTGCAAATAAGGTTCAAGGGGTCAAGAGATCCCTTATCAATAATCTTGCCGAAATTTTCCGTATATTCCTCGGTACACGTCGGTGAGTATTTTCTGAAAGCGTCAAGTGAACAGCTCCTCCACCAGAAAAAGGAGCTGTTTATTACATAAAATATATCAAGCATAATTAACATAGCTGATAGTGGACATCTCTCCACGTTAAATATACTATGAGTCTAAATGATAGCTATTGCAAGATTTGCTTGATGATCAGCATATTTAAATTACAAACTACATATTTAATACCCTCATTCTTTTTAAGCAGCTTTGATAATTAATTTGAGAAGATCTTGGATTTAACTTTTATAATACTTTTATAATAAAAACATTTAAAATTGAAAATTAATGTATACTATACATGGGGAACCCACGTAGAAACCCACATAGCAACCAAAACAAACTAAAGTGGCCAACTTAAACGGACTATATGTGTTAATTGATTTAAAATTAAATCAAATGCTAATAGCTATTAAAAATGCATGGTTTGATATTTGACAATTATTATATTGTGGTCATCGCCACCTTGGCAATCATCTCTTCAATGATGAACAATAAAATGCAAACGACTCTTCAGTCATCTCGTCAACTAAGCACTCATTAGAGCCCTGATATCTAGGCTTAAGGTTAATACTGAGTCCCCGACTCATCTGTTTCTCTATCAATGACTGATTGATACAATTATCAAGGTTTTGTAATTAGACATATACTCAATACAAATGTATCTCAAAGTTCTCCGTTTGAACTTATATTCAGAATAAGCATTTCTCAATGTATTCAATACAAGTGTATCTCAAAGTTCTCCGTTTGAACTTATATTCAGTACATGTATATCACATACAACTACATAACAAACTCAAGTTCAAACTGAACGCATTAATGATCCGACAGCACACAATGTCAACACGTACACCACTTTTCTGAGTATATAAGCCATGTATTTCTCTAAAGAAAGTTAGTCTTAATCTGCGAGCCGTACGTTACGTTTGTTTCTTAATAAAGTTATTTTGTAAAGTAATGCGAAACTCTTTTATTCTAAACTAAACTAAAACTCCTGACCCGGTCTCTGAAGTCGTCTATCGGAATTGAACGGCTAAGAGATCTAACTCCGACTAACAAAACACAAGCATAACAACACTGCTCCCGACCTACAACTTATAAATAGTTTTTAAATCTGTTTAGTTCTTAGTTTGGTACTCAGTATTCAGAACTTAGCGATTCTTAGCAATCCTTATCAGTAAATTAGACTTAATTAGATTCACCTCAACTTCTCTCTACTACTTCTGACCAGCGGTTAGCACTATTCTCTAGTCTCGTAATCCCGTTCGGTCACAAAATTATACAGTCTATATTGCTTATAAGTAAATCGCTTATAAGCAATTCTTTGATATAAGAAATTTATTTTAAAACGCCACCAAAGAGATTTTAATGTTAAAGTAGCCGGATATAAGTAAATCTCTGTTATAAGTATATGATTTATTTGGCAATAGGCTTTTACTTATAAACAATATAAATATAAACAATAGAGATCGGCCAATGGGAGTGTCTCTGCCTATAGTATTAATGTAAGAAAGTTTTATTTTAATATAGCTTAAAATATAATAGACTAAGAAGGAAAGAGTAACAGAATGTCAAATGCTATTAAATTTAGCATTGTCATTTTCAGTTTTAAAAATTGAACAAAATAGTGTTAGTTTTATTTGCAAATGACCACTCTAAGTACCGATTTTCTACAAAATCAAGTTTATTGATTCATGTTTTACATGTGAGATTTTGAAAGCTAATCTTTCTTTTTCACTTTTAAATGACCAGAATCGGTACTTAGAGTGGTCATTTGCCAATAAAACTAACACTATCTTGTTCAATTTTTAAAGCTGAAAATGACCATGCTCAATTTAATAACATTTGACATTCTGTCATAGACACTCTTTCCTTCTAAGATCATATAAATTAAGATCAATAGATTAAGTGCATATAGTTTAAATTCCTGTAAACTAAGATTACTAGTTTCAAATTTTAAAGTTTAAAATTATTTAGTCTAAGTTCAATTAGCTTGGTTCAATTAAGGCATTTATAAAATCTCAATTTTAAAACAAATGAAAGTTATCGTTATGTTGTAATCTTTTTTGAATTCTTATTTTATTTGCAAACACACATAACATATAAAACACACCCTAAGGATAATTAAATAGCATTAAAAGCTAGATTAATTTTATTAAAGTTATAACGCCTTTGATTATATTTTAATTTAATTATCCAAAAAAATTCGTTATACTTGCGCAATTAAAATCAATTGTAAAAGAAAAAAACAGAACTTTTTTATATGACATATTTTTTTAAAAAATAAATAACTCGGTAATTTTTAAAGATATTGAATAAAGCAATAATTTTGACAAAAGTTTATGATTTTCACTTTTGGTAATAATCATGTTCTTTTAACAAGCAAAATATTCCACTACAGATTTAAAATAAATAAAGAATTTTATCTTAAAATAATTAATTTCTTTAATTTACATCCATATCCATATATGAAAGTTAATCTTTATATTTAACTTTTATATGTCCAGAATCGATAGTTACAGTGGTTATATTCCGATAAAACTAACACTATCTTGCTTAATTTTAGAACCCCATTCATCATGGGCTTTTTTAAAATTACAAAAATAGCAATAATTAATTAAACATTATTTGTGTTATATAATATCTTCTTGGCAATTGAAGAATTATAAAATTTTCTATTTTTAAATTCGATTAATTAAAATAATCGAAAAATAAATTGTTCTTACAATAATTTATATTGATGTCTAATAATTATCATTTATTTTATAATTTATTATGCTTGAATAGCGCTTTATTAATTGCTTTAATTGTCTTCTTGGACAATTTCTACTTACATTTAGTTATTATTATTAGTAATAATCAAGATAATAACTTTTTAATTCATTAAAAAAAAGATTGCTAATTATCTAGATAAAAATTTTTAAATTCCAAAAATTTCTTTTAAAATAATATTGTCTTTTGATCTGCTAAATTTTAATAAATAATTCTAACTATTGATAAAATGATGATCATTTTCCAATTTTTTCATAATTTGGTTCTTTGCGCGGAATTAGGACTAATTGTAATAATAAAAAGTGAAGATTCATCCCAATGCTATTTTTAAATCTCAAATAAAGTTCCCAACATTAGGGCTTATATGAAATTAACATAAAGACTAGTCAAGTTAAGGTTCATTTGGGCAAGGATTTCAATGGAAAAGTGGACTTTAGTAAACCTTATCTTGACCATTGGGATGAATCTTTACTTTTTATTATTACAATTAGTCCTAATTCAGTGAAAAGAATCAAATTATGAAAAAATTGGAAAATGATCATCATTTTATCAATGGTAAGTATATCTTACGACTTAAGTGTTCATGAATGTGCTTGGGCTAATTATATTTTTAGAAAGCTAACCTGGAATCTTGAACATTGGCTATTTTAAAAGGTTGAAATTTTTCCCAATGGGTACTTTAAATTTAATTCAAAGTTTTGATTAGCCATACATTTAGTCTATGTTTGAATAAAATATAAAGATTTCTAAGGTTAAGATCTACTAAAGTCCAGTTTTGCATAGAAAAAAGCTACATCAACCTTAATTTGATAAGTCTTCAAACTGATTTATTGAACGCTTTACAACTTTAAATTGAATTTAAAGTACCCATAGGGAAAATTTCGAACTTTTTAAAATAGCCAATGTTCACGATTCTAGGTTAGCTTTCTAAAAATATAAATAGCCCAAATGCATTCATGAGAAACTAAGTCGTTAGTGAAAATGCTCATAAAATTATTTTGAGGTGTCGGGGTATTTTTTCACAAAGCCCGAATTTTCAAGTTTTACAAGGTATGATAAAATTCTGATATAAGAAATAAAATTGAAGCAAGATCTCCTACTATAAGCAATATAATTGTATTTCTAAAGATTTCGTCCATAGTAATCTCTTGCACTAAAGTTGTCCCAGTGAATTTTAAAATTTCTAATGACTTCCAACGTGTTTTACTAATAGTTTTAATTAATTTTCTTAATCTCTTCAAATGTATTTCAAGGCCAGATTCAATCGATCGTTTAAACCTAGCAAGTTTATAAATTAGTTAAATTTTTTTAATCTTAGTAATAATTACTTACAAGTTATTAATTGTTCTTGTTAATTTTTTATTCTTACGTGTTTTATAATTGTAATGATCGGGAAAATATTTTTCTTCTAAAATAGTAAATTTATCTTGCCATTCTTTGAATAATTCAATAAATGTTTCTTTCATCGTGGTTGGAATAAGAAGCACAACCTTGCAATTGATCAAGTCCCTAAATACACGATTGTTGTAAAAATTTATTTCTGCTTTAAATTTTGTCTTTTTTCTATAATCAAGAAATCTTTTGCGAATTCCTTTCATTGTATCAAGTTTATATTTTTTAAGCTTTATAATACTGTCAATAATTGAGATAGATGATTCGACAAATAGATTCTTCTTTGTTAAGATATCATCAAGATTATTAACTAAAGGATAAGTAATAATATGAGAGTAACTATTTCGTAATACTGCATGAAATGACTTGGTAATTATTGAGGACATTAATATAAAAATACAAAATAATAGGCTAAATCCAAACTTTTTCCAAATTGTACATGGCCATTTAATAATTTTTCTTGTATCAAATGATTGTGTTGTCATTAGTCTTAGCAAGATAAGTTTTGAAGAATAATAATTTGTATTGAGCTGTTTAAGAACCATGCTAGATAAAGTGAAGGTTATTAAAAGTAGTAGCCAGGTCTATAAAAAAAATAATAATTTAGCTTGATTAAATGCTCTAATAAATTGCAAGTTCATTACATATCTGTCAAATAGATGAATAAAAGAAAATAATGAATTATCGGAATATCTTTTTAACCCTGACACTATTTCCATATCATATTCAATTGATGCAGTATTTATAATTTTGTTTTGTGATGAACTTGCTCCATAGTAGGCAAGGTAGAGTTTTTCGTTCTAGTTAAAGAAATATTTTTGTAAAATGTAATTTTTATTTTACTTACCCGGGTGTATTTACTCCGAGTTGAAATAATAAAATTTGTTCCACAAGCCAATTTTTCTACAATTGTTCTATGAAAACCATAGTACATGGTCTTTTTATTTTAGAATTATAAAAACAATTATTAATCCAAGTTTAATTTTATTTAATTAATTACCTGATTTGTTATTAGTTGAAGAATTTTCGAATTTTTAATTAGTGTTGATTGGTTATTTTTAAATGGACAATGGTAATATTTTTCTTTTTTTAAATTCAGAATTTTAATTAATGTGCCAGGATATTGTGAAAAATTAAATGGCTCACTTTTTGCCATGCTAAATTTCATTTACTTTTAATGCATTTAATAGTATAACTTAAATTTAACTAAAGAAAATAACAAATTTGTACAAGTACATATTAAGAGATGTCATGTGAAATTTTAATTACCAGCGCATTTTCTTCTAGTAGCTTTATATTGTTATAAGTAATTATAAGTTGTTTGTGCTAAATATTTAATAAACGCAATATCAATTAAAAATAAATTATCTTATAAACATTTTTTCTAGCAATTTGTCGCATAATTTAACATAAGTGGAATATTTTTAATTTCTTTTTTTTGTTAATATGGTTTTGGGTTGTTCCATAAAGTACGTACATTTCCAGGGGTAAATAAGCTAAAAACCTACATAAAGCATAATAGTTATTATTTATTAAATATGTTATTGGGGGAGGGAGGTCATTATTCATTTATTTTAATGGTTATTTTGAAAATATAATTCAAAAATAAAACAACTTATTGATAATAAATCTCCAATTATAAGTAGCAAAATTGTATTTCTAAAAATTTCATCTAAGGTTATATCTTGTACTAAAGGTTTTTCGGTAATTATTAAATTTTCGAAAGATTTCTCCCATCTTTTTGCAATTAGAGTAAATAAACTACGTAGATTTCTTTTATGAACTTCAAGCCCAGATTCAATTGATCTTTTGAACCTGTTCAATTAAATCAAATCAATTTTTAAAAAATTTTGTATAAAACTCACAAGCTATATATTGTCTCAGATAGTTTTAAATGTTTGGGAGAGATGTAATTATAATGATCTAGAAAATATTTCACGTCAAGTACGGCAAATTCTGCTTGCCAATTTTTGAATAATTCCAAAAAGATGTTCTTTATCGAGGTTGGAATAAGAATCACCACCTTACCATCGATCATGTCTGTAAATACACGATTATGATAATAATTTACTGCCTGGGTAAAATTAGTTCTTATTTTATAATCTTGGATTCTTTGGCGAATTTTTATTAAAGTTTCTTGATCATATTTTTTAAGTTTAACAAGATCATTAATGTTTGCAATAGAATATTCAACAAATAAATTATCCTTGGTTAAAATATCATCAAGATTATTAACTATAGGATATGAAATTATATGCGAGTAGCTATTTCTTAATACACCATTAAATGATTTTGTTAATATTGCTGACATCAAGATCCAAATGGAAAATAGCATGCTGAATCCAAACCTTTTTGCAATTGAATAAGGCCATTTTATTATAGTTAATGATTGGGTTGTTATAAGTCTTAACAAAATAAATATTGAAACATGGTAGTTTTTAAGAACGAAACTTGTTAAGATTATTGAAAATATGAGTAGTAACCAAATCTGTAATTAGCAAGGTTATATATTTGTTTTTGTTATATTACTAGGTAAAAGCAATTTTTTGAACAAGGTATTACCTGTCTATCAAATAGATTAATAAAGGAGAATAATGACTTATCAGAAAATATTTTTAATCCAGTTAATATTTCAATGTCATATTCAATTGAAGCAGTATTAATAAGAGAATGTTCAAATGAGCTGGCACCAAAGTTACCAAGAAAGAGCAATTCTTTCTTGATTTAAATAAAAATTTTAATTTATTTAATTATATAAAAGTACAGTTTATCCTCGCATATGGCAATCGCATAACAAGTAAAATCCCACAATAGGTTAATAACACCAACCACTTCTATTGGTATTATCATGTTAAACTACCCCACAATAGGCTAAAAACTCTCAATTGGTTAAAACCCACTTTAGGTCAGTAAAATGATAAAATTTGCTTTTTAATTTGAATTCACAATATTCTAATTTTTACTTTTTACTGTAAATAGTAGGAAAAAATTTTCAAATGTAATTTATGTAAAGATATTGACAAACAAAATGAATTTCTTTTAACATAATTATGCAAAATATTTTCTACAAATAGTTAAAAAGTATTTTTAGATTGATTTACATTAGGCCAATGGTATACCTAGTTGGCATATAGCGGGGATAAACTGTATTTATAAATACTTTGATGTAATTTTTATGAGTTGATATAATATAATTTAATTGACAAGCAAAGGCTTCAACAATTGATCTATGAAATCCAACCAAACTGGTTATCTGTTTTAAAATTAAATAATATCCAATCATTCAAATTAATCATAAGTTATTAAGGTTTTAACTTACCTGTCTTGAAATAATTTGCAGAATGTTTGTATTATTTGTAGATTGATTAGTTTTAAATGAACAATGATAAAATTTATCATATTCGAAATTGATCAGTTTAATTTGTGTATCAGGAAAAAAAGTTTCTATAAAAGCCTCTGTAATCATCATCTCACTTTGAGTAACAAGATAAAATTAATACACAATAACAAAAAACCACTGGTAAATGTGTTTACAATAACATAAAAACAACTTTAATTTTATACGCCAGCAATCTTAATTATTCAATAATTTGTTATTAACAGACAGGGGTAGCCATAGGGGGAAGGATAAGGGCGGATACCCTCTCAGCTCCGATATTTTCCAAAATACTCCTTGAGCTTTGGAAAAATTTAAATACAAAACCGTAAAAGAAACGCAGATATCCTTCAATTTTGGCTACTAGCCCAAGGTCGGCGGCCATTTTTGTTAAAAAGTTGTAATTTTGTTTACAATTTTTGTAATTAAGTTAATTTAACTGAATTTTAACACTATTTAAGCTTAATTAAGGTTAATTTAGCCAAAAATGGCAATTTAATGTAAATTTAGAGACAAAATGACATTTTTTTCGGCCGTAATATTGGAGTATTTTACCCTCCCCTTATACCTCCTAAGTTTTGAGAAAAAATCCAATAAAATAATCACAGAGATGTTTGTACAAGTTCAATCAATTCTTGAACCAAATTATTTTTCATAAATTAGACAAATCTTAATCAGTATGCTCCATAAAATAATTAATGTGAAAATGTCTAATGTGAGGGACGATATTTTTGGCTAGACATCCCTCTTGAACATTCTCTGTTATTAAGTAATAATAAATACTAGTAATTTTAATAGAAAAATATTATAATTATTACGAACACAATTAGCCTCACATACATGATAATTAAATAAATTAATTATTGCACATGTATTAATTAATAATAACTAAGTAGGTTAAGAATATAAATAAATTTTTAAATCAATGAGAAAAATCAATAATGTAAAATCTTTTAATGTATATTATAAAAATATTGAGACGAGTAAGTTTTGGTGTCGTCTCAATTATGGACAGAATGGCTGTCCGGAGACTAGTCTTTATTGAGTTATGGTTTACATGATGTGCACTAAAACATGGTTTGAGTATAACTGATATAAAACTGAGTATAAGTAAGAGATACATGAGATATGTATAGCCTTATATAGTGTGAGGTGTCTGAGCGACACGTGAGGAGAGGCTATGAGTTGCCTTTATTGAGTGATAGGTGAGTCTCGATGAGACCTTGGTATGAGACATAGGTTTGAGCCAAGTTGAAGGCTCTCAAATTTGAGGCAAATATGAAAACTCCTTCAGAAACTCAACTTTCAAACAAAGAAAAGTCAAATAAATCACAGAATTATTGACAAAAAAACTTTTAAATCCAATACTTGAATCCCTATCGAAGTGTTCATAAATTTTCATTCAAATGAAAACAAAAGACAAATAAATTCTCATTTTTTTGCCGATTTTTTTTAAGAATTCCCATATTTTGATGAAAGAAATATTTGATTTCCACTCCAAATATAATATATATCTATATATTTCGCATTGTTTGCCATTATTTGTATGCATTTATAAGTGATATATGAATTTGAAAACTCAAAACATTTCTGCAATTCATGTCTCGTGTGATAAAAATTAAATGAACCGTAAAATAGAGGCAAAAATGCTATTAAAAAGCATACATTAAATTCGTTTCCAAAATAATCAGTGTTTGAGTTTACAATAGATTATAGTTATTAATGGCCTATAATTTACTCTTTTTAAAACTGGCGATCGATTGAGTGCCATTCCCCTCATATTTGGCTTTTATTCTTTGTGTTTGGGATATTCTTAAGTCAAAATGAGAACTTTTGCTTCCTATGCCCTTGAGCATTATGTGCAAAAGGCAAGGTTAATTTTAGAATGATAAATGATTCTTTTAAAGAATATAATTGATAATAATAATACCTTTCATGTTTTATGCTTTACAATGATAAATTACTAATGTTTCAATTTGAGCTTGGTGAACCTCGTTAAACATTAATTTGTTTCAATAACAAAGAGATGAGTAACATCTTGTTTTGCGTATTTATCAAGGTGAAAACAATTACTTTGAAATTTGAATAAAAATGCAAAAAATATTTACGGAAATTATTTTCAAATTTGCAACAAATTCTGTGAATTCTAGCGAAACAAAAGCGAGGAATAAATTACTATCGAAAGTGAAAACCATTTGTTCACAAAACTCGTGGAAAGACAATAGAAATGATAGAAAAGAGTGAAATTCATATGAGAATAGTCTTCACGTATTGCAGGTCTGATAAGTGTATGCAAAACAACATTAGATTTATTATACATTTCCCCAAATCTCTCACTGAAAGCGACTTTACTTTTCATTCAATAATAAAATGCTTTTGTTTTACTTCTCGGCTATGTTTTGGTCCAGAATTAAGATTAATTGACTCACAATTGAGTGTTTCATATGCTTTTCGGTGGCAAATGTCTAACCCCTAACAATTAATATTGAGAGCGCCGGTAGTTTAAGTCAGTCCTCTATTATTCTTTCCCGCTATAAATGTTTTTTGTTGTCTCTGAATAACATTTAATTAAATATCCATTTGAGATGATTTGCACATCAATTGCAATACACGCACAGTGGCTGTGCTCTGCACTGACATGAGATCTGAGTCATAATAAAAATCATTTCATACGTTAAGTGAATATCCCTTCAATTAATGGCTTACTAGTAGTGGAGGAATGAGCCCTAAATGAAGAGGTTTTCCAATTTATAATTAAACTAAACGCTAACTTCTCATTAGAGTCAGTGCGATATTATATTACAACTGTGCGGTGTATGATATGCTGTGCGAGTGGGCTATCCATTAGAAAGACTTAAATATCCAGGTTTATTGATTTGTCTCTGTTTAGGTGTGCTTATGATTTGCCTCAATTTTGGGCTATTTTTCAAACACCAAATGAGAGTTAATTTCAAACTTTTCTTTGCTATCATTTGAGTCGGAAATTGTGGTTATTTTGCAATAAATATGAACTGAAGTCCATATAAATCGATCGCAAAATAAGTTCAATTCATTTGAAAGCAAATTAATTATATTTTTTGAGGCAGGGATGCAAAAGGGGGTATCCTTTGCACACCTCATCATTTGAATAAATAAAGTGAATTTTCAAATTCATAGAACCTTTTTTCTAAATTAAAAAATTCAATTAAGAGACTCGTTGTGTATATTGTGAGGAATAAAGGATTTATTGGTTGGCTTTGAGCTAAAGTTGAGACAATTTTTGTGTTATGTTTGACATTAGTTTCAATGGAATTACATTTTATTTATTGTATTTGATTTTTAAAAATGATTTTTCTCCACATTTATTGTCGAATAGAGTTGTTGTAGAAAAAGCTTTTTTCTCTTAAATCAAAAATTTTGTCGCTTTCTATGGCTTTTCTTTGATCAGAATGTGTGGGTCTGTGCGCGAGAGAGAGAGAGAGAGAGAGAGAGAGAGAGAGAGAGAGAGAGAGAACTTGTAAGCCTGAATCTTCTAAATTGAACGTATCAAGCACTTAAATGCGGCATTTTTGACAATATAACAAGGGGTAGCTATCCTGATCAGGGCAATTTTTGTTCAATCAAACCATTTAATTTGAAATCGTTTGAAATCATAATAATTTTCAAGTAATGTATCGTTCATTTAATTTCAAGCAATTTTGAGGAGAAAATAAACTATAATTTATTGACTGTAGTAATGAAAAAGTGTAAAAAATGAGGCAAAATATTTGAGATCACAAATTAATTGAATACCAATTCGTGATCTTTGAATTTCGAAATACATTTTTCTCCATTAAATCATATTTCGTGACAATTACTATCTGATTGACTCAATTCAAGCAATCATTTTTGCAAAAATATTTTTGCTGTACTTTTGCCAAAAACACAAACAATTTTGAATTATTAACGAAAAAGTTTGCCTAAAATTACAGCAATTATTGGCAAAAACCAAACAAAAACACAAATCGATTGCAACCAAAATTCAAAGCATTCAATGATTTTCTTACTTTTTTCCAATTCATTACATATGAAAGACACGACAACATCAGGGAAGGGTATAGACGGAATACCCCCTCCCCTGAGGTGCAAGATTTGGTCAAATACCTCATGAGTTTAATTGTTAATTCAAATTAAAGTCTTTAAGTTTTAAAAACCTTAACATTATGTCTATGTATAAGCACTAGGTCTGTCAGTTTTTAAATCCCAGGGGAGGATATTTTTTCAAACCTCCCCCTTCTGAAGTTCAAGTTGGATGGACACCTCTGCGAGAACGTAAGGGTTGGATTTTTTGCAAATTGAAACCAAAGTAAATGAAGTGAAGTAATGGTTGAAACCGACAAATGCTTTCTCTTAAATGTTAATCAAATGTAATCATAATTGGAGCAGAAATTAATCAAAAGTTTAGATTTCACTTTAAAATTTAAAATCTATTAAAATCGAAATATATTTTCCGCCGAGAAATGCGATTTCATATCTAATTCAAATCCAGGTTAAAGAAAAGGACCTAAACTCTAATGAATTCGAATATTTGGATCAAATTCTTAATCAATTTTCTTCAGAATATGAGATGTTTGTGAAGATTTGAAAAATTGAAGTTTTCTGAAAAAATTGCTCAAAAGATTATAAGTGAAAAGTAAGAAAAAGAGCCGAAAAATAATTTTCTCATCTTTCGAGAGCTCAGATTCAAGTGATTAGAGATTAGATGTTTTGCTCTTTTTATTCACCGATTAGTTAAATAAAAGTTATTTTTAGGTTGAGTTCAACAAAATAGGGTTTTCTGAGTTTGGCTACAATTTATTCCAATGAAATCAAGTTTATTAGGAATATGGTCTAGTTTATTATTCATTCATTGATTCCAAACTGATTTTGTTTATCAATAATTCGGTAAATAAAATAAGTAATCAAAATAGCAAACTAAATACCAAGCAATTACTCACATTGACCTTAAAAATAACTCCAAACTTCTAGTAACTAAACTAAACTTTTATTTTTATTTTCTTCTTGCAAACGGTTGTATCGATTTCACAGTTAATCTATTTCTCCATTAATTCGATTATTTTTAAACGCCTTTGACTTCAGATATAATTTAATACATTGTTTGGAACTCTGAGATAAACCAAAATTATATTCCGAAGCATTAAATGTTATTATAGTCTCACTTATTATTAATTTATTCGTCACTAACTTATAATTTAAAGCCTTTAGATCTGAATTATTATAAACGTATAGCTCATGGATGGAAAGGGTTTGACACGTTTGGGATCAATGATAACAAAACCCCTTTTCTCAAAGAAGATGTTCTTCAAAATGCAAATCGAGTTAAACAAAACCAGTAGTTATGGTCTCCTAAAGCCATAAATTTGTGAATTCAATGGAAAAAGCGGTGAATTTTAATTAGCGATAATTGCAGGCAAGAAATGGATCTAAAATTGAATAATACTCTCATATGAAAAACAATAATTTCTGGACGAATGAACTTTTCAGCTGTCCTTTCGAAGGAAGTGCTCCTTTCAAGTTCACTCTGAAGAGCTCGACTTCACGTCTACTCTTTCATATGATTTGCCAATTATTCTCAAAAATAATAACATATGAACTGAATATGATTTCAATTATAACGCATAAAATTATATGACTTTAAATAATTTCTTAATGAATACAATTTTAACTCTCCGAGGATATAATTAATACCTTTCGAGTCATAATATACTGAATTGTTATGAAAGCAATTTTCTCTTCTTTTTTCTATTCACAGATTTTTCTTATAAAGCATTAAATTATTCTAATCTTATCTGAAAAAACAAAAACATTAAAACTTGAGTTCATATCTTCTTATGGATGAAAAGGTGAACCGAAATAAGTGATATTTTCGCCAAAATTATCATTTAAATTGATAACCAGTCGAAGACTTTGGTAAAAAGGACTTCAACACAATTCTAATTCAAATCATTGTAAATGAGGTCAATTTTGTGCCGGTATCTCAGCAAATGAGCTCATCAGCCCTTTTCACGCCATCAGTAAGTGGCCAAAAATTCGTGTTTATTTTTACCATATTTTTTAAGCCTCTTTTATGCAAACTTACCCCCAATTTGAATGCTAATTGTTAGGGGAGAGTCAACTTTGTCTTCACAAATACACTCTCTATTCATCGTTGTATTTAAATTTCACTCAATTTTAAAATTCAAGAAATTGTCCTAGTTTATCTATATAAAATTTATATTATAAATCATAATTACAATTTATGGCTCATAAATGTCAATAAATTGGTATTAATTGGTTTCTATCTCTTCCTTGTTTGTGACCAAAAGCATTGATTTTAATTATAATTAAAATATAATAATTAAGACATTTCTGATCGCAACTAATTGTAAAATCGATTAGTAATCTGAGAAATATAATAATTAGCGGCAAATAAACTAATTATTTGAGAAGTATTTTTTCATTAAAGAAACTTGATTACATAGGGCAATTCGATTTGTCCAGGCAAATATTCATTAGTCTTAGAATCAATCTCAGTATGACATTAATGTGACTTTAAAATTTGAGCTTAATTACAATATACGTTAAAATAGCGACAAATTAACAAGGTATTTTAAAATTTAAATTACTAGTTAAGTTATGACAGGATCTTAAGGCATATCTCATATCAAACTCTGATCTTTGGGTTTCGTAAACACTTTCAGAGATGGCCTTTGGATAGAAAGTTATTTTTATTATTAATTATAAAGCTTTTGACCGATTATTCGTAATTAATATCAGATTCATCTTTTCTCACTTTTATCTTGCTCATTTATTTTAGCAAATATTCACTAGACATGAGTTAAGTGGACTCAATCCAAGTTCAGTTTAAAAGTTTATAAAACCGTTTAAATTTGACATGATAGTCCCATTCGATTAGAATATTATCTATGAAATATTGCACAAACTTATCCTGATAATTGAATGATAATAATTTTAAAATTTATATGACGACTTGTCAAGTGATTACAACATACATGTATATGATATTTATTCAATATTGCATTGATCATTTTGTGATAAATTCTTGGTTTAAATTATTAATTTGTTGACTACCTTACTCTGATTAGCTACTAATTAAAATTAGCATTTAAACTGATAATCGAGGAACTCTCACATTAATATAAATAAATTGCAAAACTATTTACTAATAATAAGAAGTCATTCATTAGTTAATTAACTCAAATCCTGGTTTAAACTCCTAATAAATCTCTTCTTTTGTGAAATGAATCAAAGAATAAAATAAATGCTTTAAATTAAAACTCAAATAATGATTAGATTATTATCCGATGAGAAACGAAAAGCCTATAAATAATGAAAAGATAGTAATTTAAATATTTCTAAATTTAATACCAAAGCCATCAACAGATGCACACAATTTAAGAATATTTTAATTAAAGTCTGATTTAAACGTTGAGCTCACGATTACAGGGTTTCAGTTTTAAACTCAAATCACTGTATATTGTAATCAAATTAGTCTAAAATTGAATAAATTTGTAGCTATTACTGAAAAATCATGATTAACCTGATATTTATTTTCCTTGTTTTCGTGCATCCATAAAGTGATCAAGGGGGTTTGCACAAATCAATTGTTTATCAATTACTTATCGGTTATTAATTATTTTATCACGATTCAATACACCAAAATTAAAAAATAACCTAGATTTAGTTATTATTGCAATATTCAATAAAATACCTTAATTTTGTGTGATAATGATCCTGCATATCTCATGAGATCATTAGATTTAAAGTTCAATTATAGAATCATTTAACAGATTTGAGTCTAAATAAGTTTATTTTCTAAACACTAAAGGCTTTCAATCAGTTATTACTTCTATCAGTCGACAACTTAATGAATAGTTTAGGACTTAATTTGCACTAAATTTTGTAATTTGAAACCAAATATTTTTTTATTGTATTGATTGAATTTTTTATCCTTTTCTTCAGTTATAATGATTGTGAGATTTCAATTGAACTAGATTATTCAATTCGGGCTATTCGATTAGATTTAATTAATTTAAACTATGAATTTAATGAGTTTTAGTTCTTTTAAAATCAATAAATTAAAGATTAAAGACCTAGGATTGCAATGAATTAGTTTTGAAACATTTTGTCCCAAACTTTTTAATAATATTTGACTTTTTGGGATATTTTTGAATTGTTAGGAAGTGTTAGTAAACTGTCTCTTCATTAAAG
>JAQIWF010000433.1:0-19013 GCA_034694965.1 Ceratozetes gracilis
ATCTGTTGTTAGGGTCTGTCCGTATGACACTGAAGTCGATTCGGTATCTGTTGTTAGGGTCTGTCCGTATGACACTGAAGTCGATTCGGTATCTGTTGTTAGGGTCTGTCCGTATGACACTGTAGTCGATTCGGTATCTGTTGTTAGGGTCTGTCCGTATGACACTGTAGTCGATTCGGTATCTGTTGTTAGGGTCTCTCCGAATGACACTGAAGTCGATTCGGTATCTGTTGTTAGGGTCACTCCATTTGTGACTTGAGCCGATACAAAGGTTTGCAATAAAATGATTGCAATTAATGTACAAAACATTAGTTGAGAGCAATTAATGCAATACATATCAAGAATCAAATGAGTCTTAAGTTTTGTACGCAATCTAATGATTCTAATCATTTAAATCAAATAATTGCTTTGAATATAAGAGACATTCAATTCTTTCTAAATGTTGACTATAGTTGAAAGCGCGCTATACTTCCAACCGTTTGTAACAAATTTGGTTTATTTGCAAATCATTTAAATTGAGTTATCAAAGGAACAAATGTCGTCCAAACCAGGCATTAAAGTTAAGCGACCGAAGGCTATAATCACTGATATCGAGGGCACCACCACTTCTGTGAAATATTGGGGCGAAGCTCTCGTGCCTTTCATCAAATATAGTACACAAAAGTGTCTGAAAGAGCGATGGGATGTTCCCATTCTTATGGAACTCATCAATAATCTTAGGAACAGTACAAAAGAAGCCAACAGAGAAGGCGCTGGAAGTAAGTGCTCATCACTGCCATCAATCAATCTAATGCTTAAAGTGTTGCCCAAATAGTTCCCGCCATTGCAGACGAGAAGAAGAGTAAGGAATGTAAGGATATTTGTCACATAAGTAATGAAAAGTGTGTTTCACTGAATTGCATTTATTTTCAGTCATAATCCGATCGGTTGTCGATAATGTGATCGAACAGATGAATTGTAAAAGACATGGAAGAGCTCTGCAACACTTCCAGATATATGTATGGCTCTATGGCTATCAGTCAGAAGAACTGAAAGGCCATGTGTTTGAAGACGTGCCCCGGGCTTTCAATAATTGGCAAAAGTTCAATAACATCAATATCTATACCTTTTCTTCCGGTGTATATTTGACTCAGAAGATGCTGTTCGCCTGTTCTGTCAAAGGAAACCTAATGCCTGTATATGTCATTTTGGAGCAACTCTTCTATTATCACTTAAAACCTTCTTTTTGTTCTTTTGATTGACAGCTTATCGCAAATTATTTTGATGTCGAAAGCATTGGTCCAAAAACATTGAATGAAAGCTATAAAAAGATCGCTAAAGAAATCGGTGTCAAAACTGAAGACATAATATTTCTCTCCGATAATCCAAAAGGTATGGAATTATTGATTGTTTATCCAATACTAGTGTTTATCTAATCGGTAACTCATGTCAATCAGAGTTGACAGCAGCCGAAGAGGCCGGTTGTAAAGCAGTTCTCGTTTGTCGACCCTATAATCAGGAGATCACAGATGAGGACCGACAGAGTTTTGCTGTCATTAAAAGTTTCGATGAATTAAAATTCAAATAAAAAAGAGTCGGAATTAGTTTTTTGGGAATAGAATCACTTAATTCTCAGATCATTTCACACATTTTTATATCCATTTCACACATTTTACGACATTTTTTAGTGACAATAAATTTTTTATTAAATGTCTCAGAATCTCATGAAATTCAAAATTTGTTTTAAAAAGAAGTGTTGCTTTGAGTTTACATAAATTGATTTTTCACTCAGGAAATGACTTAACTAGAATGTATTTACAAATAGCAGAATGAATTTTGCTAGATGATTTGTTCACTTTTTTTTAACAAAAAGTCACCAAGGCCTGTTTGATCAAATGCATTCTCATTTATTGTAATTCGGTTAAATACTATTCTGGGTGATCAGTATTTTTACTAAAAATTGAAATAACCTTTAATCGGGGATATCATTATCATCAGAGCTGCTTAAAAAGAAAGATGGTCTTAAATATGTAACTTGTAATTTATGCTGGTTATCAAGCAAATCTTGCAGAGGCTCATAGTATACTTAACGTAGAGAGATCCACTTTTATGTCCACCCTTAGTAGCTAAGATTACCTATCAAAATTATGTCATTCTCCCAATTTTAGTCTATACCTAGGTAATAAACATTTTAGTAATTTTTGCCGTCTTCCACCCTAGTCTCCCTCCCCTTCAGCACCCCTGTTTGGCAATTTGCTATATAATAAGTCATATTATTAATAACTAAAAACCATCTTGGTATACTATTTTTAGAAATGAAAAGCAAAAATTGCTTTTACTCTTGTTGTCAACAAAAACCAATTTCGTAACAAACTGTTGAAAATAATAATAAAAGGCTCAGAATAATAAAGTTTGAGTCAATAACTGCATCCGAGAATCAATTTTAAAGCCTTATTTTGAAGAGATAAATAATTTGGTATTGATTCTTGGTATTGACATGTTTTCTTCACTTAATATCTTAATGGCTAATAAAATCAATTCCTCTTAACTCGGAATCTCATAAATTGCACTTCAATTGGCATTATTGCCATCATTTTGACAATAAGTCAGTGACTGTAAGGTATATTCAACTCCTCCCGCATTCCTCTCCTTATATCAAACAATCATTTATTAGTCAATAATTGAAAAGAAATAAAATTGAAACAAAAGATATTAAACAATACAGTCGTGGAAATTGATTCAAATATATTTATAAATCATTAAATAATTTACAGTTTTAGACAATAATTGCAAATATTGAATGAAATGAAGTAATTCTCGTGAAGTGTCGACAACTAGTCATCACTCGCTCTGAAAATCAAACAAAAAATAATTATTTGTCAAAAGATGTCGTTTTGAATGAGATTAAAGCACTGACTTATGTCGGGATCGCTTAGAGGTTCCCTTTTTCGATCTGTTTTGTGATAATTTCGTGATCTTAGAGGGAGTGACCCCTTCATCAGCAGATAGAGCGCCGTCACCCGTACCTAAAATCAATTATTTGATTATTAAATAAGAATAAGCTCTGGAAAAGTGGTTTACCGTCTTCTGGACCACTGTTTGCATTATGAGATTCGGTTTCGGAGCTCTGGTCGTTAATGTCTTTCTCGGTCTGAAGGCCGGCCACCGCCTAATCATAAGAATATTACAATTAGTCTTAATTTGTTTGAAAGTCTTTGTGTTGAGAAGTATTGAATGTCTTAAAGCGATACTAACTGTCATCGAAGTAATGGAAGACTTAGAGAAGAGACGGTCCGCTTCTTTGTACTTTCGGTTCCTTTTGTCGGACTTACTGTTGGTATTCCTGTTTAAAGGAAAGACTGTAACAAAAAATTCCAAAAAAGCCGTCAATTCATGTGCTGACATGTGGTCAGACCTGTTGGCCGTCAAATACCGGTCCCAACCTCTGATGATATTTCCGTAAAGATGTGTGTCTTCTAAATAAGAGCCCTCGAAGTTATATATCTGTCGCTCCAAATTGCATAATGTCTCCTAACATATGGATATGAGTGTGAGGTATGGTTGGAAAGGGAATGCCTTCGGGAAGCGATTGGTGATACTTACGGCGATCTCAGCGCGACGTTTGACCAGATCGGCCAACTCTGCTCTCGTGTCTATCAGAGACGCCGTATTTGCTTTTGACGCCATTTGTGTGACATGTGTTGAGTTCGTTCACAAATGACGTGACTCTCTCTTCACTCACTTTGGCTGTAATCCAATGAACAGATGTTTTGGTTGTCTTTCAGTGAATCAATACTTTATTTTATGACAGTTTGTATTGAAGTCAAACACAACTCGTGTTGTAATGACTTTGATTTGATTACTAATTATTTTTCGCTTATGATTACAATATTTAAGTGAATTCTTCGCCAATTTTTTTGTTGCCATTTAAACACTTTGTTGTTAAGTGTCTGTCATATCACCAGAAAGTCTTCTAATGAGTTCTTCGGTGTCTTCCAGAGAAGTGTTCTTAAAAACGGTCAGACATTTGATTGACATTTTAAGTGAACAAAACTTTTTATTTGTTTTGTTTAAATATTTGGCTCTCATTTAAAAATATTTTTAATGTGTTTTATGTTTATATTACAAACCATTTGTTTTCAAATACTTCTAACTTAACTTTTTTTGGTCTAATTTTATTGTTTTGCATTAATTTTAGGGCATTTTGATCACCGAAGTAGACATCGGACAGAAGTGCAATGAATGTCACTCTTGTATTGGATTCGAAGCACACGTCTGGAGGTCTGTTATCTTCCATGTCTTCAATCAATACTTTCATTCAAAGGATTAAAATTCTTTGATTACAAATAAATTGGTGTCTAAACAGATAAAATTCAATGGGGTTTAGGGGGTGTTTCTATGCTCTACCACTGGTCTACAAGTGGCCTACCAGTGGCTTACTCACCTACCATGCTCATATATAGTTTCTATGAGTAATTCAGTTTTCACTCTAAAAATGACTAATTCTCTGATTCATAATTCTATTTAAGCTTGCATTTAATAAACTATTTTAAGCATGATCAACTTTTAAGAATCATGTTTTTGAATCCTTATATCTCTTATCGTGTTTTCTTATGACCAAATTTGGTGATCAAGGACATATTACCGCTGGCTATCCCCCAATCTGTTGCTATGTATTTGCGCTAGGTTTTAATTAGTACTGTTGTGAACAATAATTGGTGGGTGAGATCACCATTAAATGGCCCTGAATTTCAATCACAAACAGATTTTGTTATTTAACAACTTTGTATTGAATTCATAATGTTTTGCATCTGTTTATCACGAATTCACTCATTATTTTCAATTACCTGTTAAATGGTGTGTATCTAAAAGGCTCGTCTTTATGGTACAACCAGGGGCTCACTTAAGGGGGGATTTTAATCATTGGCTAAATTTTTTTCACAACTTTTATCAACTTATTTACGAAAGATTTTAATTAATCTGAATTAAAGCCAAACATTTACTGACTTTCAGTATGAACTATCTAATCTAATGTAAGTTTACATTGTAACAAGGTTATTTTACTGCTAGAATTGCATTCAATTTTATTAGAACTAAAATTTATTAGCAATAAATCATTGAAATTATACTCAAATTCTTTATTTGCTAATCATTCAGGTTTTTCTACCACAACATGTTTATACCCTTTTTTGCTAGCTATTTTCATTTACCAAGCTATTGTTAATAAAATCTGCTGTCATTAAAGTCTGATTTATAGACACAACAATTGCTAAGTAATTAGCAAAACAAAAATTTGATTAACCGATCGATTCATTGATTTTTTTCCCAGTAATTGAATTTAGTCACCATTTGATAAATTAGATAACTGTTAGCACACCATAAGAACACCATAAGCTATTCCCATATCAATGTTTCCGAGTCTCCCATTGATTTGAGTTTACAAAAATGTTGAGGTCTTTACTCAATGTCCAGATTTGCTCCATATGTGAAGGCTCTCAGTTGGGTCCAACACTCAACGCAGTGTTTAAGTCAAACATTTCATTGATTTCTCATAAATCTAACTGTTTTTGTTGAAGTCAAGTGTCGCTGCTTTCAGCTCTTCGAGACACAACCGGATCATTCTTCTAAACTTTATTATTATAAATAGTTGCAAATTCTTTTCATTAATACAAATTTTCAAATCCCTAGATATTCTGTTTCACTTAAGCAAGATTAAATTAAATCTTCTAATCAACCCTTCCGTTTTGGGAGCATCATCACTCATGAATCCTAATAATATTAGCAAGGTTAATATAATATGGTGATGAGTGATCTCATCTTTGAGAAATGGTTCCATTAGGAGCTGATTATTCAAAAAGAATGGCCAAAAACTTTGAATATTTAGGCATATTTTTACGCAAAACTTTTTGACAGGGAAAATGCGCATGATCATTCTATTTCGCAGCTTCTAATAGTATGTCTGAGCTTTTCCTTCAGAGAAATCCATATGTCTATTGACTGAATGCATACTTTTAGTTATCAGCAAATCTTTTGAATTCATCAATAGTTTAGTTGTGATTAGTATTTATCAGATTATCTATCGATTGAGAGCATAGATTCATAACTTTATAATTTGGGTCCACTTTCTTCATGTCTTTCTGATATCTGAATCAAAACTTAATGTCTTTGGAATCAAATCGTAAGAACCGATTTCTGTCGAAAAAGTAAGTCTTCGCTCAAATTTACGCCAAAAATTGTTTGACTTTTTCTCAATTCAAGTGTTTTTCTGTTGTTTGTGTTCCCAAAATATTGCAATTTTTTCAGAGGTTATGTTTATTGTTGTTTGCATTCAATATATAACTCATTTTCCTATATATAGATTGTGTTTTTAATGAGAAAATAAACTGAAAGCCAACTCTTTTGTCAATTGCCATGTGTTTGATAGAGTGTAACACCTTGGCTAGTTATCCCTTTCTATACAATCTGTGTTAATCAAGTGGTGGGTCATTGACTACACTAAACTTGTGGTTATGCTTAACCAAGAAGAAGAAGAAGTTCTCTTATCACTTATCAGATGCTTAATTGCAAGATGAAATGATAGCCTATTATTTGCTAGAACCTTAGTTCTGTAAGATATGAAGGATTCCTTTAAAATGTTATTTTATTCTTTAGTTGTGATAGTTTAGTGGATTTTTCTTTTAAAATGTTTTCTTTTAAAATGAATGAAGAGTTGGTAGAGTTGAGTGAAACCACCTGACATTTCGCACTCTGAACTTTAAGAGATGTCCCAAAATAAGAAATTCCACCATTTATAAGAAACATGAACAATTTTACTCATCATTAAATTGAATAAAGATATTTGCATTGAATATACATATATTTATATATATGTGTATAAATATATATAATCTTTATAAATTATGTTTAGATTCTATCTGTAGAATTTAATAATAGTAGTATTAAAGCTGGTATTGTCGTTAAATTCTCTAAGTTTATGATTATTTTCGTTTTATTGTAGGCTATTATATCAGAAATAATACCAAAATATGTATTTTGGGAGAGTTTAGGACAGCCTTCATATAATTTAATTGAAGTTTGATTAATTTGATACCACTTTTCACTCGTAAACGTCGGTTTCATTACTTTAATTCATAAATTTCATAAAGTTTTCATAACTACTCAATGGATTATTTTCAAGTATTTGAACAAATTCCCATTTTAGCTCACTTTAATTAAATTAAATTATTCATAACTTATTTGAGTGAATCCTTAATAATTTCTCAATTATTGGGCTTTAGTTTAAAGCTTCAATTAATGGCCTTTTATTACCTTACTTCAAATATTTGTGAATTATTTGAGTTCAGATCTGTTTTTCGATAGTTTTAAAATGAAATCCAATTTAAAGTGGGAATAAATTAAGTACTTTTCAGACAATAGCTATTCATTTTGTTACAGAAAAGTTAGGGACAGAAGAGAGAGAATTTCAATTCTATTTCGAGTGACGAGTATTGCAAATATCCAGCAAATAGTGTATTCATTACCAGAATAGCAGTTAAGCCCTAAGAATAATAAAGATTTTTGCTTCGAATAAATAAAGATTTTACCATAAAATAGAAATAATTGATTATGTCTTCTGTCAAATGTTGTTTGCCCTAAACTGCCTCACAATACATCTGATATCCCCTTCAAGATGAATATTCTTGTCATATTCTTGTATGAGCAAGCATCTTTTCATGTTCTCATTAGTCATCTTTTTCTTTTTGTAATGAAACATAATTTTGTCGTTTTTACGTCAATCTCAAGGAGTTTGAACTCAATTCTCTTGTAATCAAAAACTTTCATTTCTTATAAAATTTCCGAAACGACTACTAATTGATTAAAAAATCTGAAAAATCGATATTTCGGTGAAAATCTTTGAAATAATTTGTTGAAAACATGTCTTCACTTCACTTATCTTAAACCTTTTGGTGGATTTTATAATAAGTGGAATCAATTTTTGTAAATTTCCACTCATTTTCAACATTAAAATCTTGATTTTGTTTTAGACTTTCAATTTGTTTAAGTCCTCTCTTCTGTCGTTGAGTTTATTTTTGGAAAAATCATTAAAATTAAGTGTTTTTGATATTTAATCGGCAAATGTTTATAATTTCCGAAAATAATTTAAATTAATGTTATGGTAAAACTGGAATAAATGATCCAGGATCTGTCTAATGGCCACAAATTCATTATGCACAATTGCATTGTGTCATTGATAGTGATGCACAACCCGGTACACTCTCCAGAGAACCAGGGTAAATAACTCAAAATATTCAATTGACATAATGTTTTCTAAAACATATTCTTTGAGAGCATTATTCTGTGCTCTAACGGTATTTGGATAGCCTTCTAAAATGTCAGGGTTATGAAGTAGATCATTTTACATAGAATTACAAGCGGTGAATAAATTATGCATGATGATATGAGTTTTGAATGAAATATAAAATTATAAAATGTTTAATTAAAGAGTGTCCACCCTTTGGTCATCTCTGATATTAGGTTTAATTTTAGCCTTTGTTTGCAAACAATTCTGTCATTTTAGCCAACGTTTAGATCGGAAGCCATCAATCAATCCGTTGTAACGAAATGATCGGTTGTTTAACTTAATTAACAAACGTTTCATTAAAATTCTGTTTTAATTAACACTAAAATTGTTGATTAAAACATCAAATAAATAGAAAGAGATTTAGACGTCTTTCGAATGTATTATATAACAAATTGAGTCGATTTTTATTTTTAATTGTCTATAATTTATAGGTCTGTCGGCAATAATGTGAGAGATTTTAATGTTTTCAACGCTAAAACATGTCTGAAATTTTGAATGCATTTCCACTTATTTTTGGAATTATTTACGAGTTTTTCAAGGATCAGATTCTTGCACTTATTTTCGCCGATGAATTGAATGTCGATCATTACTCCGACAATAAGTCCGTCCTTTTTTCGATACAGATATCAGTTTTCATTGAGTTTTTGATTTACTTGTTTAAGGTTTTTGGCAGAAAACAAACATTGAGTCGAATGAAAAATGGGTTCAATTTGTGCACTCAATGCAATTTAATCCTTCAAATCATGTATTCAATAGTTTCCTCTCAATTTTGATCTTTATATTTAGAGTTCAGCCGAGAAGATAGAAATGGGTTTTCATATCTCGTACTCTATTTGGAGCTTCAAATTAAAACCAATGATAAGAGAAAATCTGATTAAAGACATAAAATTTTTATAAGTATTCCATAATATTGAGTGAAAGTGAACTCGAGTTTATTTAACGCTATTTTCGTAACACATTCTGTGATTTCATTATTAATATTATTGACTTTTGTGTCATATTTACCATTCATTATCTCATTTGAAGAGATTTCCTTTTTTTCTCTCAATTTACTGATGAATATTTTATTTTGCAAATATCCAAATGAAAGTTCCCTTAAACTAATCCCAAACATTATGTGAGAATAAATACGACCAGAATTTGATATTCTTTTATAAATGTCACTTAAAATAAGGGATGGGTAGAGGAAGGCATACATTAACACACAATTCAGAATAATTTGTGAAATCAATATTTAATAGAAGAGTTGCATAACAAATGATTGTGATTGACCAACCTTGAATTGTTTAATGACCAAATCAAGCAATTTTAATGATAGCTAGTAAAATTTGATGTAATAAACGACTGTAATTAGACTGAATTATTGATAAACTTAATCTATTAATGAAAAGTGATTAAGTTCACAATTGATTATTTATTCAATCATGTCTTTCACAATCATTTAAACAAGAACAAAATAAATTATTTCATCAAAATTACATTAATCTTTCATTTGGTTTATCTCGGATTCATATTTGTAATGTTTTTTTTTGTATTATTCCACGAAAATTGCAATTAAATTCAAATATTTGTCTCATTAGAGATTGAATTCCAAAGAATCCAAATATTATGCTATCATTTGTTAATCAGACATAACTAACATTTCAAAATATCCAGCATATTTTAGTGATAAACACATATTATTTTATTTATTCCACGAATCTATTCATAATATTGAATATCCGAATAATTAATTAATTAAGTATAAAAAGGGTATGTTTTGGTGCAAATGTTTTTCCCGAAAACATGTATTTTTACAGACATTATCAATATCTCTGTGAATGGTTTTTTCAAGTTTTACCAGGGTTTTACTGAAACCCAGGGAAATGAAATGATTTAGTTTTTATTTTAGCAGAATATTATAGAGTAAAAAAATCTCAAACTTATCTTGCTATTTTCCATTGCTCTGGGAAAACTTTCTGATAATTAAAATTTATTCATCAAACCCGAGTTTCTTTTGTATTCTGGAAGTTTTAAAAATTCCCCATTGTGGTCTGAATAATTGCCATGTAAAGTTAACAGGATACTACAAAAAAGGTGGTATATTGACAATATAATCTTGTACAAAATATCGTCCGATAAGAGTATTCTACAATAAACTATTATCATATCCTTATCTCATTAACAAATTACTAGAGTAACCCTGATAAAAGTTGAAGAAACTACTCTTAAGGGATAAAATAATGTCTGTATATATACAATGAGTTAATAAATTTAAATTTTCGATAACAGACGAGAAATGTGTGACTCATAAATGTTTTTTAAATTTGTGTTAATATTTATTAATAGTCTATAATTAGATAAGAAATGAAACCTTTTTTGTGTTATCAAGAGTTAACTTCAATGCAATTATGAAATAAAACATTAGTCTTGTAATGAAAATGAGTTTATTTTGTGGAAAAGTTGAAAACTCTTGAAAAAAGTGAACTAATTGTTTGCCTTTTGCTCGCTTATGATGTGCTTTCAATTAATAACAGACCAATGATTTGATTCGGTTGCCAAACAAAGTGAAGTGCTTTTAAGGGTATACCTCTTAATACAGTTTTGCGGCTATTAATGAGCAAAAAATATGAATGCATTTGATATTAAGTCAGATATTTGTTTGGATTTTCATAAATCAAGAAATGATTGAGTAAAGCAATCACACGATATGGTTGAGTGAAAATTTTCAATGAATTGATTATGTTATTTATGCCACGTTTTTTATTACCAATTATTCTGAGTCGATGGCAATCATATAGCACTAGTTATCAGTCGAAAACTTCAAAGGAAAGCCTTTTCTTATTTTACTTCAATTTTTGTGTGTATTTTCGATATGAAAGTCAGCGATATTTCGCTGCATTGGATAACAAGGCTTTCTATACATGTATTCACTGAATGTATACAACGTATCAACAAATCTCTTGAATGTATCGAATGGTTTATTTGACATTATTTTGATTGTTGTCATACTTTTCGCAAATACGCTAATTGTATACTAAAAGTGTACTAAAAGTATACTCAAAGAGTTTACAGAAAGACTTAAGAATCGCTTTTATCGATCCGAGAAAATAATTTGTGAATTCTATTGATTTTGTTCCTACTTTTTGAGTGCTATTTATTTTTGGATGAAAATTATTGTAATGTTTTTGGATCCTATGATTCGGTTTCTGTCAAAAAAGTAAGTCTTCGCCGAAATTTACTGCAAAAAACATTTAACTTTTTCTTCTCAATTGAAGTGTTTTTAGTTGTTTTGATTCCCAAAATATTTTCGCTTTTTTGAGGTTATGTTTACTATCGCTAACAATAAATTATATGACAGCGAATATTAGAGATATCCAGTAAAGTTTGCGGCTATTTTAGATTGGGATCAAAACCATAAGGACAGGGGAAATGATTTGCCACTTGCATATGGAGTTTAAAGTCTTCCGTTAGCAATGAAACTCATTTTTCATACTCAACACCAAAATTGAGCTCAACTCTCAACGGTTTATTAGTGAGGGAAAGGCTATAATTTGCTCACACATACATTATTTTGATCAAGTTGAATACTATGCCTAAATTATTATCAACTTATAAGATCATCTCATCTCATGTCGTGAGCTAAGAGTGTAAGACATATATTTTGCGAATAGAAATTCCTTAAGTCTGAGGCATTACTGTCGTTGGCTATCCCTTTATCCGCATATTTATGGACTGATGGGATGACTGCCTTCCACTTTCATACTAACCTTACTTATGCTCTGTCTCTCTCTATCTGCCCAAAGAATCGAAGAATGAGTGATATATTCTGTGAAATAATATATTAAATCTAAAAATACTCACATATTATAAACCTTTTGTTCGGATCATTTATTTAAGAAATCACTTTCAGTAGTGATTCTTTCGCCTAAATATTTATAAGAAATAAATATTAATATATTATTGAAATTATTTCATAGAAATTCTCATTTGATTCTGGATTCTGGCATAACAAGAGTTTTATTCGAAATCAATTTGGGGTTTATTCCCCCAAAGGTTTCCTCTTTTTTGGAATAAAATATGTTTTTAGGCAAACAATAAATAAAAGCATTGGTTTTGGACCCAAAAAGGCAGTGTTTTGTATAATTTTATGAATATTTGATCAGATTTGGAGCCAATTCGAGAAATAGATATATTTAATGGAAGACCTGGTTTAATAATAGAGCACAGGTCCACAAGAAAGCATACGTCAATGTCTTTGTTTTTATTACGATTAAGACCTGTCACACATTGATGGCAAACATTGCGAACACGAAATGTGCAAATATTGTTCAATAAATGATTAGTGATGTCTGTGCAGTCGGTAGTGCCCATCAGCACAGTATTGCTATAATTATCTCATTAGATATTCCGCTAATGAATGGCGCAATTGATGTCAATAGAGTCAACTCTAATAAGAGTGATCCGTTGCCTAAATTTAGATCTAGTGTTGGGCACTGACTCGCATTTCATTAAGTTTTTGTTAACATAACAAACATTTTCTCAATTTATTAAATATTTAAAAACTATGGCATAATATGCAGAATAATTAAGTCAACAGTTTGTCTCAGCTCTGGATTTATTATTTATAAACACTCTTTAGATCTCTTGAGGAGCTCTTCAGATCAATAAGACTCAAACAAATTAAATGGGAATTACTTTTCCATTGCATTACACAACAGTCAGAGAAGTTGAGACTAATTTATGAGAAAATATCGTTTTGTTATATAATTCAATTGAAATGAAGTTATTTTGCTTTTGATTCTTCACTTTAATCACATAATATTGGGATAAATGTTTGTTATTTACTTAGTTTTAATTAAATGTAATTATATCTCATGTTTGATGAGTTCTTAATTAATTTGAATAACGTTTTTGTCATTAATTATACATTTAATGGTTGAATCAATTAATAATGAATTATGTTTTGACACAATTTCAGGAAAGTGTGTAATAACTGTAAGTGTCAGCGAGAATCACATGACGTATACCACGAAGAGTTTGTAGACGTCCGCCAACGCCTCGGACTCAAAAACAATGACTGCAACTGCAAAGAGAAGACACTTCAAGAGGGATACTCTTGGGTTCCGCCCGGCATTGTCAGCGAAAAGGTATATTACCAAACAATTCTATAGATTTACTTAATTGACAATGCTTATTTAACTGTGACTAAATTGTCAGCATGCTAATATATTCAAATTTAACCAGTCACATTTCACAATACGGAAAGAGTGTGTATTGCATGCAAAATATTGTCCAAATACAATGTAATAGAGTTGCATAATACCTTGATATATTCCCTCGTGTTTTGCTCGATTTTATTGCATTATCCCTAAAAGACTCATAAATTTTCATTATTTTTAGAGCATTTTATCTCAATTTTTTATTTGTTTTTGCCTCCAATTTGATGTCGATTTCGCAACGGTTGGGAAAAACAATTTTAAACAAATTTTGTTAGAATTGAGTCACTCTTATCCCTGAGATGTCTAAGAATTACTCATTTCTCTTATTTGATTTGCTCCACAAATCTTAAAAATCTAAAATGTTATCATAATAGATGACTTCATTTTGCTTTCAATGCTTCCCTGGATACCATATTACCCAGGCCATATTACCCTGATGTATCAACAACATATTCAATGGCAATTCCTTGTGGAGTAAAATATGAGTAAAAGACGGTATCGAGAAATGAATGTCTCGTATTTCGTCAGTCATCACAACAAAAGATCAAATTACAAGACTTTTCTTCTTCCAATGCTTCCCATATATTGAGTACAGAATGAAATTATATAACTTTGCTATGAGACAAATGTTTGGCATTTTTGTGACTAAAATTCATAAAATGACTACAATTTTATTACTTAAATAGGATTTATGTATCGCATAGAAGACCCCAAAAAACTAATCAATCATTTTATTAATATTTGTTTCGATGCAAAGAAATACATTATTAGCGATAACTTTGATTTTCATTCAATAAAATACATTAATTCTAAGGTTATTGTCCAGAGATAGTCATCGGGGATCTGTCCCTTATGTAACCGGCGAAAGCACTTTGTCTTTGCAATCATATCAACAAATTTGAAGTTTTATACATATTGAGAGGGGAGAGACCACGTCATCGCCAATATTTAGTCATTTTAATCTCTAAATGATATTATTTGCTTTAAATTTTTACAAGATTACATTGATATCATCCAACTTGAAACTTAGGGAGAAGGACATTTTGAAAACCTCGACGGACCTTGTATTGTCCATAGATGGATAATGCTAAGATTTTCAAAACCTCAGGGGAATATCCGCAAATACCATGTCCTTTGACGACCCCTACTTTCATATTAAACTTTGCAAAATTATTAGAGAAAGCTCTATAGAATGAATGGCAATTGATGGCCATCCCTGTGAAGTGCAATAAATCACTTTTGATTTATTTTGTTCGCAATCTTTTATAACAAACTTATAATACTTTGATCTGAGATTTATTCGGTTTTAATATAAATCCCATAATTAAGGCCCAGATTTTGATTTAGAGCTCATTTAGTATGCATCCAAACTCTTCTGACCAAACAGTCATTAAATATACTAAACTTTTTTGTATACTTTAAAAATCAATACAAATGTTTTAAGCTTTTAATTTATTTCTGTCACTTTAGACACAAAATCGATGGTTTTGGGGCTAAATTCTCTATCCTTTCCTCTGTTTGTCAGTTTGTACTGAAATTATTATTATTTATTAATTAAATGAAGTGAAAACTGTAGAACTGAGTGGAAAGGCTTTGAAGTTAGATATTATTACTTTCATATTAATCATTAATATTGTAATTTTGTTCACTTTTTTTATTCTCAGTCTTAAGTAAATTCTATGCTTTTTTAAGGATTAGATGTAATGCAAACATAATATTCAGAATATTTTATTTTGTTTTCTCATTATTTTTTCTCTCAAAGGCATCAGATTTTCTAAATATTCTGTTTTCATAAATATTTTCAAACCGTGTATTCACTAAAGGAATGCCCAGTGATTGATGTGTTGGGGACCAGACCTCAAACATCTTATTTCGTGATTGTGTGAGACATGTGTCACAATGTGTTACTGATTGGCCATTAGTTCTCAATATTTACTCTTCATTTTTTCCCATTTTCCTCAATCATATGTCGCACGTGATTTGATTAAATTATAATTAGGTTTAGAAAGGAATTTACAGAATATTCTCATTACTTTAAAAATGTCTTCTCAGCGAAGAATATTAAATTTTTATCCCATAAATAATTTGAATAGAATTTCAAAATCTCTTTGAATGACGAAAACAAACGCAAATATTTAGGGCTTAATATCTGGGACTCGAAGGCATTGAATTGCATTGAATTTGTTGTCGAATAACTTAATAATCATTTCTTGGATTCGTCCTTCAAATTCCAGTAAATGATGTCTTGTTTATACCATTCCATCCGATCATTCCTTAATGACTGCCATTAGGACTGATCTCTTCATTAATTGGTGTTATTTCTATGGAATCACAAATCATTTTCCAATGGAATTACATTTAGCCATTTGGCGCCTTTTACTTCCTGGTCATTTCCTTCACTATATACCACCCCTTAAGAATTGACTCAGAATGTCGTCTAGGAAGCAATATACTTGCTTGATAAATCTGACTGTCATAAGATTACTTTAGCGAAATTCCACGTGGAAAGGCTTTCAATTGCCTTGCCTGTATTATTTTATTGAATATTGAATTTGAGCTAAATCATAGCAGTACCAAGATACTTTGGAATTAGTTCTAACCTTTATTAAATGAATTTTGGCTTTTCTGACATTTGATATGGAAGTGTTTGGAAGTAGACCTCAAATTTCGTTGTAATGTTTGACATTAATTATAATCATTGCGAGTGATTCCCGACGACAGCAATAATAGAAGGGAAGCGCGAAAAGCCATTCCTCATAACATGATTCCAAATATCACTAATGTTGGTAAACGTCACGCGTTATGATTGCGATAAATGTTGTTTTGATAATTACTCAGAGCTATCGAACCTCTGATATAATAATTGAATAAAATAAATATTAAAGTATTAACACATTTAATGAGTTTTGTATTAATTTTGTTTCACAGACTGTTGTGAGTAATAAAATATATATTCGTGTCTTTGCATTGAAATTAATAATTTCTTGACATTTGAAACATTAGTCAAATCATACTTTCATTGATGACTTGTTTGTGAGACTCAGGAATGGAATGTTTCGGAAGGAATCGAAACGATTATGAATTGTATTCGGAAAAGAGATATATTGTAAACCAAAATATCAAATCTCTTTTGAATTACTTTTGAATTAATATTGATTTTATAATTAGCATAAAAATGTAACTCATTTTAGTAGTGCATTGATTTTTTGTGCTTTTCCTCGAATAGATTGAGCAATACTTCTCACAACTGCCTCTTCACAAAGTGCCACGACTGGGAACGCCTGGCGAGAAATACAGGGACCGACAACTTATTCTACAGCTACCGAAACAGGACTTAGCTCTGGCTTATTGTAAATTTTTAGAACACGAAAATTGGAAACATTTCGAAGATTTCGTGAATCATAGGAACGAATTAGCTCTGGATATCGGATATGTGAGGACTCAATTCGACCACAAAATAGTGAGTCCTCTCCTGAATCACAATTGTTATGATATGTCGTAATATATTTATTTCTCTTTCGCCTGAAAGGAGTGCCAAAAATGTAAAAAATCGATTGGAATGCAAGACCTCGGAGTGGTTGCACCGAAGTTCGGGGAACAGGTAGCCTGGCACCCCAACTGCTTCTCCTGCAATGTTTGTGAGGAATTACTCGTAGATCTGACATATTGTGCAAAAGAAAGTAAACTCTTTTGCGAAAGACATTATGCGGAGACCATTAAACCGCGCTGTTCTGCCTGTGATGAGGTATGTCTTCCTCGACACTAATCAACTTATATCCGGTTCACTTGTTTAACATTATTTACTCTCTCAGACATCACTGCCTTATGTGTTAAGATATGGGAAAAAGTGAGATATCTGTAAACAAATGGCAAATGCAGTAAACGCTGTAATCATTAGTTTGAGTGCATAGAGTTAGATGTCTTAACCGGCTCTGACTCTGGAGTGCCAGCGCTGACACACATATTATAAACAGATGATAGAGTGCTATGACTTCTCTCCTATCGGTTGAAATGATTTTTAATATCAAAAGCTTTTTGTTTATTTGATTGATGTTTCAAATAAAGTATCGATTATTTGATGCCATCCCTCAGTATTGACACTCTTTTAGTGAACAAATATTCGCCTTTTCTTATCGCCAATACTTTCCCTCTTATGTTATATAAATTGGATTTTTTCTCCGATAACTTGATTGCTAAGCGATTTGAATACTTGATAGACAGTACTGTTTATTAACTATTTATTATTAACTCAATCATATGAATGACGCAAATCAGTTGTTAACTGGATTTTTAGTGATTTATTACTCGAACCAAATCTATAACAAATAGATATTTTTGATTTTATTTGCTAAACATTGGCCCGAATTTTAATCACTCTTGATAGAATTGAATGAAGACAAATAGTTTCCAGATAACATTTGACAAAAGCCCGGTTTAATATAAATTCAATCAAATTCAAATATCCAGGAATATTCTAATATAAAACAGTTTTAAGCAAATATTGAATTTGGAAAACAATTCAAACTTTTATTAGAGAATTGTTTGCATCGAAAATAGGTCAGAATAGGTCACACCCTTTGCATCTCTTCTTAAGTAATCTTACTGTCAATTGGCAGAGAATCAGACCCACAATATATATATTCAATGTTCCACTCAAGCGGTACGTAATAGTTAAGTGATAACTTGCCATATAACTGATTATCCAAGGTGAAGTCTATTATTGTTTTGTTAATACTATGACCCAATTTCTAGAATACTTTACGGGTTGTGTTTCCCAGGAGTATCTTACTAAGTAAGAGAATTTAGATGAAAACAAATACTATTAATGTTTACTAGATGTATCAAGAACATATTAGCTTACTTGATGCAAACTGACAGCTGTGACAGTCGGTGGACATAGTGTGCAGACTTCGCACAATTGATTGCAATATTGTTATGTGTTTTTGCATAATTACAAATCGATTGGTTATTCCTCTCAACATATAAATGTCAACCCATTCGTGATATTTAACTTTTAGACGCTGTGTTTATTAGCTTCTGCCTTATTTTTTACATTTGACCTTTCAGTTATTGTTTCGATAAAACTTATTTGTCAATATTTCTCATTTGAGCTGGATAACATGATGATTTTAATTTTTGAATCTTTCTCTTTCTTTCTTTCTTTCTCTTTCTGTTGAAAATTTTGAGATATTTTGTATTCCAATTTCCGACAGAAATTATATTAATGTAAATTCATTGCATATCTGATGATTGAATGAATATTTAGTGTCCAGAAAAATAAAAATAGGAATCATGTGGTTAGACATTAAATCATGTTTTATTGCCGGCTATTAACTTATTGCTTGTAAACGATATTTCTGGTCATTTATGTCAACCATCACAAACACTACTCATATACAGTATACTGTAGTTGGAAACTACAAATTAGCTTTTGAATATTATAGCTTGCCAAGTATTAAAGATAACAACAAACAGTATAATATGTGCTAGTT
>JAQIWF010000434.1:0-19001 GCA_034694965.1 Ceratozetes gracilis
TGGAAGCGTTGCCGTCGTGTCGTCTAAGGCTTCGGTTGGAGTGACGACAGGCACGGACTGCAGGGAAGTCGAGCGCTGAACCAAAGAAGTGGTCAATGGATGAGAGAAGAAGAAGACAAGAGATTACCTTAAGATTGGAAGTCATGAGGAGTTGTGTGAGAGCTTTGAGTCTGTGATAAGAGGAGCGACGCGTCGGTTGGGACTGTCGTCTCAGAGCTTTGGAGTATTTCTTGGGTTCAATAGATTTGATGATTTGCCTCAACTGCTGTCTGTCGACGGCGTCGTGTTTGTCATCTGAGATGTCGTGCCTCTCATCGGACATCACTGCGAGAAGCCGTTCGCACGACAGCAGCGTCTGACAGATCTGTTGCCATTCGTCGCCAAAATGGCGGAAACGCGACAAATCGAGGCGAATGGCGTCAGTCTGTGCTGAGGAGTGAGCGCTGTTTGCGTCGCAGTCGTCGTCTGTCATCTCTTAAACTCTATTTTTATTCATTTTTGGCTTAAATCCAATCCAAACAACTGTTGCGCAAACGCCACACAACAGCACAACACACACGACAGTTGTCGTCCGCCCGACGCCACGATTAGGACGACCGAAGACGTCGCCCGAAGACGAGAGGGGACGCCAGGAGAGGACACCGCACGAGAGAAGAGGATTCAAAGAAGAATTCAAACACTCTTTGGAAGTGACAGAAGGCAACGCATGCGCTCAGAGGGGACAGGGGTTGACGCGCGCGCGACAGACTCAGGCTGAGCGAAGAGACGATCGATGAGCAGAGCTGAGGTGTCGTCGAGAGAGTGAATGGCGGTGTCGTCGGTCGTCCCAAATGTCTGCCAGTGATTCGGGTTTCGATTCGATTAACGAACTGTTTCTTTGAGAGTTCGTTGTCGTTGAAACCTGAATCCTAAGCGACAGTCCTTCGGACGACCGCACGACAGACAGACCACAACACGACATAACGACAACAGAACGACATTTATTGGTTATTTAGTGAGAGACAGGCGTCGCATACGAGGGATGTCCTGCAATACACCAGTTAGTCTCTTCCACCCGCTCCCCAATACTCACATAATCCTCCATCGACAGTGTGCGTCGGCGGCCAATCGAGCCCAACGTCTTGAGTCCAGCAGAAGAGTCGGAGCGCTGACCTGAGGAGAGAGTGAGTCAAAGAGGAGAGGAATGACGTCACTTACTGTCCACTTGAGGACAAGACGTGAGAAATCCAAGTCCTTTGACGAACAGAAGCAGACTTTGAGCCAACTTTTCCGGACATTCACTGCAATGAGAATTAGTGAGAGTCGGACGACAGTGTCGTCTCTAACCTCAAAACGTCCTGAAATTCGTCGACTTTAAGCAAAGAAGTCTTTGTTTTGTTGCACTTCGAGTAAATGCTTTCAACGCCCGCGCAATACAGACTCTTTCCTCCGGTCACGAGAAGGACATCCAGTTCTTTGAGGTCGTGGATCTCTTTGCGATTGGCGTAGGCCTGTGCGTACTTCCGAAGATTGCGCGCATTGAGAGTCTGAACGCGACGCTTATACGCGTCAATCAGTTGTTTCTGACTGTCGTCCGGCGCGTCGTTTCCAATCTAAGCCCAGATAACCTTTGACCTTTGACCCTCTCTGACCTTGACTCACCTTGTGCAGAGCCACTATGTCCAGAGCAGACATTTGTTGCGAATTTCTTCGGTGGAAGAATCGGTCTTTCAGTGTTTCCAGAAGACCCACTTCGGCGCTCACGAGATGCACCAAGATCAGTCCCAAGACTCGCGAGGGATGAGCCATGGCGAAGCGTGCAAGAATGTTGGCACCCGCCCCTTCGCCCAGTCCCACCACGAGCGGCACTTTGAGCTCATCGAGAACCAGAGGAATCACTTCTTCGCCTATTTGTGGACAAAAGTGAGTTTCTGGTGAGAGAGCGCGCAACTTATCTCTTGAATAGTCGGGAAGTCCTCGAGATAGTCTTCTGCGCCGTCTTCTTGGCCAATGACATCCACGTGAAGGAAGACCGAGCGATTCCTGATCTCGAGCACTAGAAGAGAGAGAGACTGACCACTGGTCAACTGATTGGTCACTCACTCGAGTCGTTGTCCACGAAGTCGCGCCACGAGCTGAAAGACAATGTAAACAAAGCCTCTCTCTCGCGCTTACCTGTGATTGGCGCCGATGTCGTGCGCGCTGAGGAACACCGCCTTGTGTTCATCGAGCTCGCCCTGCACGTGCACCAAGACACGTCCGAAACGCGAGTTGAGTTCGCGCGTCCGCACCTGCGAGTCGTTCTCCACGAGAGTCACGAGCTTCGTCTCCTCTTGAGTCGCCATTTGAGTGGAGTCTGAGCGCACTCTCACAGACACTCTCACTTCAAAAGGCGCGCCAACAATGACTTCGAAGACAAAACCGGTTTCTCTCACCGCAAAACCGGTTCCAAATGCCAACAATGCAACTCTTCTTCGCACTCTCAGCGCTGGTCATCGTTGGCCAGAGCGTGCCATTTGTCACCAAGCGCGTCCAACTTCACAACCCCATCGCGTGAGTTCCATTCAAACATTCAAATCTCTAATAGCCAATCATAGCATCGATTTCTCCGGTTGGCGGCCAATCAGAGGCCAATCCCAAGATCTCCAAACTCAAGAATCCAATGAAGAGCCGCAGAGCGCGCCGCCACTCGACAAACAGTTCCTAACGGTTCCCGTGGCCGTGGAGACCGACGCGGAGCACGTGCTCTCAGACACCGAGCTCAACCAGATCCGGGAGCACGTGATTGAGAACTGGCGCCAACAGCCAATGAGGAGCGAGAGCTTTCCCCACATTCGACCCCTCGTCACGAGTCTTCTGCCCAAACCGGAAGTGGAAGTGGCCAAAGAGGACAAGGAGGACGAGGAGAAGGATGAGTGAGTGACTAAAGAGTCTTAAGAGTGACTAAAAAGCTTTATTCAGATACACATTCGTCAAGATGGACAACCAGAGGAGCGGAGGGGTTAACGCCACGGAGGAGAACCTCTTCCACGCGTACTTCGCGCCCAAAGAGCACATTCCACCCGACGGTTACATTCGTTTGACCAAAACTGAGTTCAAAAACGTCTTCAAAAACGCAGAGATTTTATTCGTTTGATTAAAGTTTCCTTTGAGTCGTCTCTCTCTGTCTGTGGACGCCTCGACCCGTCGTCACTGTCGTCACCTGTTGTCGAGACGACAGACGACACGTCAGAATCCGGACATAAGTGTTGCGGAAGTTCTGATTGCAGAGCGCGTAACACAAGGGGTTGAGCGTAGAGTTGATGTAACACAAGTAATACGCGAATTGCCACCAAACGCCGTCCGAGTCCACGCTCTGCGGGGAAAAGGTCTTCACGAACACCAGGATATTGTAGGGCGTCCTTTGGGTTAAAGGGTTAGTCTTGGTCTCCATGGCAACACTCACCAGGTCACAATGAAGGCCAACAGAATGGCTGACAACGTCTTCGCCGCTTTGCGCTCGCTCTTCGGTTGAATGGGGGCGCGCAGTCTGGTGGGCGGTGGAGAGGGGGGCGCCTCCTCTTCCGCGCTGAGCATAGTGACCGTGGCGTTGTGCTCTCCACAGTTGGCGCGCTCCAATTGGATGACAATGGTGTAAATGGATTCACTGGTGGGCGGAGTCTCGTGAGTGGCCAAAGACTGAGTGCTCTTCGCGTGACAGCACTTGCGCCAACAATTGTCCGAAGTGTGCGAAGAGCGCGAACTCTGCGAAGACAAAGAGTGCGAGACCAAGACCAGAGTGGTCAAATCCTTGTAACGACGCTCAGTCTCGCGCCAGATCCTGAGAGAGTGAGAGTGAGAGAGGTCACGAGGTTAAGATATTATTACCGCCAGTAGAGAATACACATGAGCGTGACCTAAGAGAGTGAGTGAGAGGTCATTGACCTTTGGAGAGAGTTCATTGAACTGACCGGAAGCCAGAAGGCGATGAGAGCGGTGGAAATGGTGACCCAAATGTTGCTCTCGAGGAATGGAATGTAGCACTGGTCACGTGGCACTGTCCTTCTGCCCTCTATTGCTGGCCACGCGAAGATCCAAGGACTGATAAGAGATAAGGATTGAGAAGAGATTAGATAAGATCTTACGGCCAGAGAAGAGCGGAGACGAGCCACGCGCCCGCTATCATAGCACACGCTCTTCGGGTGGTTCTTCGCGCGCGATAAGTGAGTGGACGCGTGACTGAGAAGTAGCGGTCGAAGGAAATGAGGAGAAGATTGAGAACCGAAGCGTTGGAATTGAGATAATCGATGGCTAACCACGCGTCGCATATGAGAGGACCCAAAGGCCATCCATTGGAGAAGATATAGACCAAAGACAAGGGCATAGATATACAGCCGATGAGAAAGTCGGCCAAAGCGAGACTTAAGAGGAAGTAATTGGAAATCGTTTGAAGACTTTTATCCACTTTGAAGGCTATCATCACGAGCACATTCCCAATGATGGTCACGAGTGAGAGACAGACGCCAACAATGGTGAGCAGCAGTTGCAAGAGGTTGAGCGCCAGAACGTGCGCGGCGTCCGAGTCGTCCGTCGCGTTCATTGCAGTGAAGAGCCTTTTGGGGCGTCGCGTGACGTCATGAGCGACATCTTAGAGCAGACTCTCTCAGCGCCATCTGTCGTCATGGAGACGAGAGAGGGAACGCCCTCAACATCACAACAAATGACCACGAAGACCGTCGGATCCGCGTGCGAACACAACGCGCTCATCAGACGCCAATTCATCAAGATCGAGCACCTTGAGCAGGAGTGTGAGTATCTCTTGGTGATTCTCGTGCTGACCCTCTTTCCAGTGGCCACTCTGCGTCAAGAGCGAGACTCACTTCTGGGCGACAATGAGAGACTCGCCTTTCAGTTGGAGTGCGCGACCGCCCAACACAGCGACACGTCCACCAGGTAGTCATTGACGTCACTCTCACTCTAACTCTCTCTCAGACCAGTGGAGCGACGACTGCGGGGCGAGACAGTCGAGTTGAGTCAACAGTTGATTGACAGACGAGTCGACGCTCTCGAGCGCAAGTACGGCGGGATTGTGGCGCGCGAGTCGGCCACAACCATCCAAAGAGCGTTCCGCGCGTATCGTCTTCACAAACGCTTCCAATCCATCGCTCGCGAGGCTCTCAGGACTCATATCTCGAGACCAGTGGACACTCAGAGCACGCGATCGGACGAGACCACTGGTCACGTGATGGAACCCGTGATTCCGTGCGTTCTTCTCCAACAGGAGTGCGAGAGGAAGAGGAGATATCGCGTGGGACTCAATCTCCTCAACAAACGGTTCGTAGTATTCATTCATTCATAAACTCTTTTGTAGTAATTTATAAATTCATTCATTAATTAATTCTTTGTTTTCATTCATTCATTGATTAGTCCCGAGCGCGGCATCTCTTTCCTCACGCGTCACGGATTCCTCGAGAGTCACAATTCGGACGACAGACAGAGCCAATCCGTGTCCAGATTCCTCTTCACTCGCAAAGGAGTCTCCAAAGCCGTTATCGGCGAGTATTTGGCCACAAATGACGGCTTCTCTCAGAAAGTATTGCGTCACTTCACGCGCGAACTCGACTTTCAAGGAGTTCCCGTCGATTCGGCCCTCCGGAAGTTCCAGACCTACTTCCGGTTCCCCGGTGAGTCTCTCTCCCTCTGCCGACCCCCTCTCACTCTGACCAATAGGAGAGGCGCAGAAGATCGAGCGTTTGGTCGACGCCTTCGCCACGCGATACACGGAATGCAATCCAGAGCTGAGTCTGGCGCGAGACTCGGTCTTCATTCTGGCTTTCGGTGAGTTCACTGACCTCTCAATGAACTCTTTGACCTCATTTGACCCCAACAGCCATTATTATGCTGAACACTGACCTCCACGCGCCGACCAATGCTCGCAACCGAATGTCACCTCAACAATGGCTGACCAATTTGTCGCGAGTCTTCACCGAAGGTCAGTTCACCGAAGAGTTCCTTCTCGACGTTTATCACCGAATCAAAGGCCAAGAGTTGAGGACAGGCGCCGACCACGTGACCCAAGTGGCCAAAGTGCAGAGCGCCATTGTGTCTGCGTCGCGCGGAACAGCGGTTCCACTTCTTTGTCTCGAATCTCGACGTCTTGTCTGCTATTGTCGACTTTACGAAGTGCGCGATCAGCACAAGAAGGACTCCAAAGACCGTCACCAGCGCGAGGTCTTCCTCTTCAACGACCTCTTGCTCGTGACCAAACTGTCTGCGCGGGCGAAGAACCAAATTCCAGAATACGTTTTCCGCCAATCATTGCCTTTGGAAGGACTTTTGGTTCAACTCTTCGAAAGTCCGTTTCATCGCTTCGGGATTGACGTCAGACGCAAACTCGACGACCGCCGCGTCCTTTGCTTCAATGCGCGCAACCAATTGGATCAAAAGAGATTCGCCGAAGACCTCAAAGAGTCCATCGCGGAGACCGACGAGATGGAGACTCTGCGCATGACCAAGGCCAGCTCTCTCCTCGCCCTCAACCAGGAGGCAGAGCAACCCACCCCCTCGCAAGCGAACACAAGTCAGACGAGTGGTCAGAATCGGCGCAAGAGTTCGAGCGGGAGTCTGGACTCGGGCCTCTCTCTGCCGTCACGTGACCACTCGCCCCAAACGTCTCAGCAGAAGACGAGTCAATGAAAGTCAGTTGAAATTCAAATCTTTATTATTGTTCACTCATTGGTCCACTCATTGACCAATCGCAGCAAATAAACGCCTTTTAGCTCTTTTTACTCTTGCACTGCGCGCTCTCTTCGGCCACGCGTTTCGCCAATTCGGCCAAATTGACCGCAGTGGTCACCATCTCGCGACTTCGGATCTTCGCCCGTCCCTCGCCGTCGCGCACCAAATCTCCCATTTCCCTGGCCGCTCCCGTCAGCGCCACCGCCATTTCGCCCACAGTTTTGGCCAAATCGCCCATTTGGCGCGCGAGGTCACTCATTCGCCGATTGTGACCACTGATGACGTCACTCACCTCTTGTTGCGCCTTTTGACTGCTGGCCACGAGTGACGTCATTTGTTGGGCCAATCGCGTCATCTCTTTAGAGGCCCCGGCGGCAGAGCCGTAAGGAATGGTGGACTGGAAGGGCTGTAGCACGCGATAACCAATCACTCCATAAGCCGGAGTCCAGAAGTCGAGCTCATAAGAGAGCGCGGGAATAAAGACGACGATTAAGAGGAAAAGACGACGCATTTTGTGTCGCGTTTTGTCATTTAGTTTACATTTTATTTATTTCTTATAGAACTTCCCCCCTCCATAGCCCCACCCCCGACCTCCATAGTAAGCCCTGCGGCCATAAACCTTGTATCCATAACCTCCATAATAGCCTTTTCCTCCGTAACCATAGGAACGCGGGTAATAACCACCATAACCACCATAGCCTTTATAGAGACCGCCGTAGTATCTTCCATATCCACCATAACCTCCATATCCACCATATCCTCCGTAATATCCTTTGCCATAACCATAACCTCCATATCCAAGACCGCCATAACCATAGCCAGAGAGATATTTAGGATAATAGGCAACTATTCTGGGCGTATAATAGGAGTGAACCAAACCATAGCCCAATCCATAGCCTTTTCCATATCCATAGCCCAATCCATAACCCTTTCCATAGCCATAACCCAATCCGTATCCGCCATAGAAAGTGGACAGAGAGAGTGAGACGACGCTCAGGAGGAGAATCACGTGCTGAGGAGAGAGAGAGTTAGAGTGAGAAGAGTGGAGAGAACTCACCGAAAGAGTCATTGTCGCGGTTGTGATGGAATTGGCTTCGCTCTCGCTTTATATGTCTCATTGTTGTCCTTCTCTTGTTGTTCTTGATGTTCAATGTCAAGACCACACCTCTCGCTCTAATTATTGAGGAAATAATTTCAATAATTATTTATTTATTAAACTCTTATCTAATCTCATCTCTCAATGGATGACAACATGAGGTAAACTCACGCTCTTCTCCTCCTTAACCTCATACTCGCCCACAGAGCCTCGTGTCTCACCGAAGAGGAACAACTCTTTCTTCATCAATTGCGTCATCAGTGGGAAGACACTCTCGCTCTCCTCACTTCGCCCCCTCTCTCTGCGCCCCCCATTCCTGTTGAGAACGCGCGTCGCCTCCTTTGTCTCACTGAAGAACTGAAAGAACTCTTCGCGCGTCTTAACGCCTCTCTCGTGAGAGAAGACTCGCAGTGGACAAGAGTTCAGCGCTTCCTCAGACGACACCTCCTTCTCTGGCTGCCCACGTGGTTGGTGGGGGACACCAGGGAGGCGAGTCTCGCTCTAAGAGAGATCCGCGCCAAAGTGGAGCTCTTGAGCTTGGAGCTCGCCCAAGTCTATGAGTGACCTTCACTCTCTCTCAAGGTCGCTCTTATCAACCAATAAAATGTCGTCATTCAGAAGTCTCTTCTCTTCTCGCGCTCCGCAGCCAAAGCCCGACCGGACGTACGGCACGCGAGTCATGACGTCAGTCGACAAATTGCGTCGAACGCTGAGACTGACGCCAAACAGTCTGCACGCGAGAGACGAGAAGGCGTTAGTCACGCGACTCAGATCTGTGCGCATTTCCATTCACTCGACGGACGACAACTTCTTCGCCTCAGTTTTGGCCTCAATTCTCGACAAAACACAGAAGAGCGCGCCCCCCACTGTCCTCGTGGGCGCCTGTGTGGGGGCAGCAGTGGGCGCGACACTCGGCTCTTTGGTGGGTTTAGTGGTGGAAATGACGTCATCGGCTGTCCTGGTTATCGGCGACGCGTGGCTCAGAGCCAATGGAATCCAAAGGTTTTAAACTTTTTTTTATTTACAAAAAATAAAACAAATTTCAGATCAAAATAACAATTAATGAGAGCCTTGAGGCCGAGCCGAGGGTTGGGCCACTTGTGGGGGAGGAAGCGCTTGTTGGTGGACAGCCTGCTGTTGCTGGTGAACGGCTTGTTGTTGATGGACAGCCTGTTGTTGGAGAACAGCCTGTTGCTGATGGAGAGCTTGTTGTTGAGCCACTTGTTGTGGATGGAGACCCTGTTGCTGAAGACCTGGTTGTTGTTGTTGTTGTTGGAGAACCTGTTGCTGATGAGCCAATTGGGGCGGTTGTTGCTGTTGTTGGTGGAGCGCCTGCTGTTGCTGGTGGTGAGCCTGTTGTTGGATCTGTTGTTGTTGTTGATACTGTTGAGGATGGAGTTGAGGATTGGGTTGTTGGAGATACTGCTGGTCGGGATGGTAGCCATAATACTGTTGCTATGGAGACAGAGATAAGACCAAAGAGAAGATAAGAGGACTCACCTGTTGTGCCCATTGTTCGGGAGTCAACTGATTGGGTGGAGGAATATAATGGTGTTGTTGTGGCTGATATTGGCGGTCATATTGCTGTTGTTGCGGGTGATAGCCTTCCGGGTAGTATTGAGGAGCGTTCTGCTGATACGCCGCGTACTGTTGTCTTCCCTCATATTGTTGTCGTTGTTGATCTTGGAACTTCTTGAGCTCTTCCTCTGAGTAGAGCTGTTGTTCGTCTAATCCCTTCCATCCCTCGTCTCTCTCGAACTCCATTCTGTGCGTGAAGTCGAGGAACTCCTTCTTCGAGATAAGTCCATCTCTGTTGACATCGGCCTCTTTGTAGATATGTTCGCGCATTCGGTGGAACTCCTCCTGCATCTCATTCGGGTCGTCTTCGGGATTCTTCGAGGAATACATTTTCTTTATCTCAACCGTAAGAATGGCCTCAACTTCTTGAGGATCGAGGAATCCGTCGCCATTAATGTCGTGAAGAGTGAAGAAGATCTTGGGATTGAACTCCTCTTTAGGCATATGATCTTGTTGCTCCCAAACCTCTTCCAATTGCTTCTTAGAGCCAGGATGATGGACTTTGGGATGTTGTTTGTGTTTGTCCGCCATTTCATCATGCTTCTTCATTGTCTTCACGCGTTCCTCTTCTGTCATATTGACCAAAGCCTCGCGATATCTCAACTCTTTCTCCATTTCATAACTCTTAAAATCTTCTTTTCTCTTCATATCCAAAACTTCCAAATCCTTTGTCGCCGATTGGATCAGTTTCTGGAGATCTTCCGCTTCGAACGAATGGGGATTCGCGTGATCCACGTGTTCCGCATCTGAGAGACAAAGAGTTGACTCCCGAGGAATGTTAGTCACGAGGGGTTAGTACCGAGAGTGAGAGCCGAAGAGTCGGCTCCCAAAGTCCGCCACCGCCGCCCACTGTCCTCATTGCTCATACCTCGTTCCAGTTGGCGCTCTTTGACGGCCAGAGCGCGCAGTCTATCCATTTCTATGCGCTTCAATTCGTCCAATTGGTTCCTCACGTTGTGATTCACGAAATCCAACTCTCGAGCGATCGCTCCGTTCTTAAGGTCACCAGAGGTCAGTTGAGGTCAAAGGTCAGACTCACTAACCTTGATCTCGTCTTGAGAGACATTCTCGAGCTTCTTAGCGAAGTCCTTGTCCTGCTCGAGCGCTTCGACCACTTGTTGGAGATAACGGCCGTATTCGAGGCCCTAAAGAGCGAGCGATTAGTCATTCAAATGCTTTTCAATTGTTTACCAAATCATCGATTTCTTTGTCGATCTTCTCTTCGTTGACGTCATTCTCTACGCTCTTCTCCACAGAGACGGGCAGAGCGAGCACTCCGAGGAAGAGATAAAGAACTGCGAAGAAGAAGAGAACAACTCTTATGTCCATTTCTACACGTCATAAGTGAACGTCATTTCTGGACAATGAGTCGCACAACAAATCACGTGTTTCGGTATTGAGACCACAAATTGTCTTCTTCTAAGTCCTCTTCTTTAGTCTTAAGACCGAATGGCCGATCACCCGATTGGTCGCAAAGGGCGAGAGAGTATTGTTGGCGACCAAAGTCTCGAATCTCCTCCTCTTCTCTCGCGAGACGAGAATTGAGCGCAAACTGCGAGAAGTGGTCACGTGTTTGGAGTTGACGGAAAAGCAAATAATCGTCGCGAGTCTCCACCACTTCCTCATCCTGTGTCCCGAGTCTCTGACCACCAGAGCGAGAGTCCAATCGCCGCACAAGAGTTCCATTTCCTCGCTCTCCTCTCTCGAGACCCGTCTTCTCACTTCCTCTGCTTTCGACCAATCAGTGCTCTGGGATTTGCAGACATTCAAACCTTTGAACCAATGGAGAGACAAAGAGGTCGCGCGTCAAGTCTTCTGGGGTCACTCTCTCGCGCTCTCCATCTCCAGACGACGCCTCAAATCACGTGACGCCCACTCTTTCGGAGAGCGCGAAGAACTCCGATTCCAGAAATTCCTTTCTCTCGACTCCGACCACTGCGCGCTCTTAGAGGACAACTGCACGCTAGTGGTGGTCACGCGGGACTCACGCGGAACTCTAGTCACGCGGAGACTCTCTATTGTGGTTCCTCCCACTCACGTGACGTTCAGACCTTTGGTTTTATTGTTTGCTTCGAATCTCTTCTCTCGAGACAAACGCTTTGAGAGAATTAAAGAGAAATTCGATTCAATTCTCGCGACCGAAAAGATTTTTATCGGAATTCACGCGAAAACAGAAATCTTTTTATTTGACCTCAAATTCAAACCCAAAGACAAAGAGCGAGACTTAGAAGACAACAAAGTCCGACAGATGGCCACAACTCTCCTCCAGAAGTGCAAACGATTTCCGCAAAAGTATCGGACATTCATTTGGTCCCAACTCCTCGCTCTGCCCAACGATAAGCGCGTATTCGAGACCATCGAAAGAGAAGCCAAAGAACTGATTCCCGAAGTGGACAACGCGCTCAAAGACCTGGACTTCGAGGAGAAGAGCCCTCTGGTCGCGTGTATCGCACAACTGGTGGTCTGGAGAGCGGAACTGCTCGACGAGTGTTTCGAGTCTTTGGCGCTCTTCGTCTTCCCGTTCGTCAAAATGGGTTTAAAGCGGCGATTGTTGTTCGAGACAATGGTTTCTCTCATAACAAACAACTTCTTTGCGGACAAACGGATCCGAAGAACTCAACTCTTGAATCTCATCTCAAAAATCACTTCTCAAGAGTCGCCAGAAATCACTCAACACTTCCGTCGACTCAACGTCTCGTTCGACACATCCATTGTCCGACTCATCCAAAGTCTCTTCTCGGAAGTGGTCGAAGACTGGCCCTCTCTTTGCGACCATTTGTTGACATTCGGCGCGGAATTCATTGTCTTCTTAAGCGTCGCTTTTCTTCTTCTCTCCAAAGACTCTCTGCTTAAAGCGAGAGACGAGAGAGAAGTGAATGTATTGATGCGATCGCACAACAGATCCATTAGTTCTTTGAGTGATTTCTCACTTCACTTATTAGAGAAATATTTGGAATAAAAAGCGATTTATTTGGAGATCTCTTCGAATGATTAAAAAGAATAGAAAAGTATTTTACACTTCGTTTCGAATTTCTGTACACTTTTTGAGACTATTTTACAGAAATGATAAACAATGGGATTACGAGAGAAACGAATTCAAATAAAACGATTTCTTCGCCAACAGTGAGTGCGCTGATGGAGGACTTCCTCCTGAGCACCACTGCGACGGTGACGAAGAGCCCGACGAGTTGGACGACATACTCGTGGAGAGCGAAGAGGTGGGCGGCGATGGTGTGAGTCGTGAGTAGCTGTTGGGGTCGTTCTCGTAAATGACACAAATGGATCCATTCTCTCCGATTCGGTACGAGACCTCATTCGGGTCCACCCAAAGCGTCAACTCATTGGGGAACAGAGAGCGGAGGTGCGACTCCTCCAGACCACACACTCTGCCCGCACGAGACAGCATTGGGTCCATCTTGTGGTTAATGCGAAGACAACGATATCCGGAGCCCTTAAAGGGCTGTTCGGGAAACCAGTGCTCGTGATAGTTGGCCAACAAGTGGTCGATCACTGATTGGCGGAATTGCTGCAACACGAGAGTTGGCAGTTGATGGACACGGAGGAGATCGGAGAGGAAGTTGGCCGCGGACTCGACTTCGGAGCGCATTCTTCAACACATTCTTTGAGTGAATGAGAAACGATTGTTGAGTCGCTCACAACAGCTCAACACTGACGTCATCACCACATCGTCAGTCACTGGGCAGCCAATGGGAGTGATGAGCGTTAAGTGGAGAGTTTGAGCGCAACCAATGGGAGAGAGAGAGTCCTCTGTGAGAGACTACTGAGTGTCTCATTGTTTGATCACATGAGGGTTTGTCCGCACTGGCGACTGGCCCAACAAAGACACCGATGGTCACCATATCGATGGTCAACATATCGACAATCGATCGCTAATTGTTTGTTAAGTAATTGAGAGGAAATTGAATAATACTTTTGAGAGGAAATAATGAAATCAAGAGATAAGAGATTTGTTTGAGAGGAACTCAAGAAATAGGTGTTTGTGCGGACAGTGGTGCACATCTGGCACTCGCTCTCAAGGATTGTTGTCATCATTACTGCTGTGAAAAGCATTGAAAGTCACCGAAAACCTATTAATCGCTTCCAAATGACAATGAAATACATTTTTAGTTCAATTTGTTGGAAAGGGGGTCAACCATTGGGGGAATAACTCTTATTCTTATAAATTGTCTCAAAATTTACATAAATTTTAATTTCTATTTATAACAAAAACGAGTTTTCACTCAAAGTTGGGCTCAATTTTTGATTAATAGAAACAATAATTTCGTGATTTCTGTCAATGAATTCGTGAATCAATTCGTGAAACACGACTTAAGAGCCAATCATTGATTGAAAGTATTGTTTAATAAGTCATTCAATAAGTCATTCAATAAGTCATTCAATAAGTCTTTCAATTAAGTCATAAATTATTTTCTATAACTCTCGACAACAAACATATTCTAATTGAGTTCAAAAACATGTCTGACCTTCAATATAGAGCTCAGGCTTTTGCCAACACTTTATTAATTGCTAAAAACAATGAAATCAATCACCAGTGACCAAGGTGCCAATTCACCAAGGCACATTTAGTGCAAACATTTATTTGAGTTCATAAAAGTCTTTTCTTATCTTTTTTTCAGAGTTTTATTGAGAAAACACTCAAACAATGAATAAAACGATAATAAACTCAAAAAACATTTTAATTTTTTGACTCAATTAACGCCTAAATTACCTCAAAATGAAAAACAAAATTAAAACTTGAAATGAATGGCAATTAATATGTTGTCTTCAAAATCAGTCCAAAAATGAGGAAATGAAGAATTTATTGAATTTTAAATGTTATTAACAATCGGTTGGACTTATAATCTATTAATTGAAAACATAATATCTGTCGCTCCCATCGAAAGCCATAAATCAGAGTATTTTTTGGTTAAGAGATATAATTGTTTTGATAAACTCATCGCCAATAAAATTAATTGAATTCTTCTTTCATATCGAATATCAGATCATTTTATTGATTCAAAATGTTTTCCATAAGAAGTGAATTATTATTGAAAAAGTTGTCCACAAATCAGATATAATCTATCGATAAAAAGCCCTCAAAGCATGACCAAGCTCTCCTTCCGTTAAAAACCTCTTACGTAATATTTTTATCTCTTCCTTCTGACGAACAAAACTCTTTGACATAAAGAGGAAAAAGAAGTCATCGATTGGCGAACAATACGTCAGAAAATATTTTCACTCATTTTTAGGAAAACCTGAATTTTGAGATATGTTGAGCTAAGAAAGAGAGGAAAGGGAGGAAAGGGAGACTTTAAAAGGAACTTCTTTCATTCAAATTGAGAGAAAACGTGAGGTCTTAAGAACAGCTGAAAAATAATGGCTTTTATGACAACCACTAAAGGGGACAGGCAACAGATGAGGAGAACGTCCTGATGGACAACACTGTTGCGGAACAGCTGCGCTCATCATAAATAATAATAAGTTTGCACAGCACAGCACAGGTATTATGTAATCGGCGTTTGCTCTCAGATAAGAGCATATATTTCCACACAAAGACAATAATTCCCAACAAAACACTCCAAAAGAAGATCATTCGGCCATTTATGGCTCTCCTATTCTGTGTTTTGTGATAAAAATACATTAAAGCCTCGAAAGACTGTAACAAAGACTTCTTCTTTTGGTTATAATTTTGTTAATTATATTCTATTTCTCGGATTTCTTTCGATTTTATGTCGTTTTTGGACTTTTATTTGCTTTTAAACTCTGAGACAATAATTGGTTTATAATTCATCGAAAAGTAGGAAAACAATGAGAGCTCTGACCGCTTAAAAAGTAAACTCTTTGTACAGTAATTCCCAGTTATAGAAACGATAATTAGTCGAAACGACAGCACAGCCCTTGATTGCCAGCTCAGACCCAATGATTAAAAATAAATTTATGTTAATCAAGACTTACAAATGGGGAACACCATAGCTATTAATTCTCATTACTATTATATGGCTTTAGTGATGCGTTACCTCAACATAACGGTAAGACTCGCTGCAAATGAAACCACTGTTTCCCAGTTGGAGACAAAGACATAGAAATAGATTCGCAAAGAATCCTCTTTTGACCAGCAATTGTGGGAAACGCCTTCCATTGTCTTATCACTGATTATATGTCTATCTTTACCACAAAAACAAAATGTAGTCACAGATAATGGTTGGGATCGGGTTAAGAGTCGACAATAATCATAATAATAATAATATTTTATTCATTGCTTAAGAATCGGTTCGATAACTGCTTTCAAGTGTTTTATCTCTAATGATAGCAATTTTCGACAAAAGTCCAAAAGTTGGACGAATAGAGCAAAAGTGGTCTCAACAACAGGTCGTTACACCTGAGATGAGACCGCAATAAACGTTTTGTCAGAAAATCATTAATAATAAGCCACAGGATATTCATATTATGATTACTCAAACATTTTAACTCTTTTTTTAATTTTTCTAATTTTATTTGCATTTCTTTTTCCGGGTCATATCAGGTCACGTGTTTATTGTCTTTCATTTAAAATATTCAAAGAGCAAGAGATTTGAATTGAATTATAGATAAGAAAAGATAAGAAAAGTCTTATAATTAGATTTGCAATAAAATCGATGACAAAATACATCCGAAAAAGGTTTCACTTTTTTCACTGATTTTCAATTTAATTTGAGATTATTTGATAAGAAATATCAAATCCTTTATTACATAACACTCTTTGGCAGTATTTCTTGCCATGCTCAGTAATAAAGCATTTATTACTCAAATCAAAGTGCAATCACTGAAAGAATAATTACTCAATACTTATGCAGTCATTAAAAGTACCCAAACTTTCACCTTTGGGTTCAGATAATTAAGGCAAAGGAAAAGGCAATAAATTGAAAATCAAAAGTTAATGAATATTCAATTCATTGAACACAACATTTGAAACGAAAAACAAGAAAAATAATAAAAACAAAAAATAATGACAAGTCTATTGACATCAACGCGAAGCCATAAAAAATTGGTTGTTATTCATAGCGCTGTTCCTCTCATTTGATGAATGTTTTCAAGTCTTAGACATGTCTTTGGCATAAAAGCCAAACATAAGATCCGTTTGAATACATCTAATTCGTCATATATTTAATCATTTTGTTATTTATTGGACACAAAAAGTAGACAAATGTGAACTCAAATCAATAATAATAATCGCTTTCAAAGAATAACTATTTATTCTGACTTTTACTCGACTTTAAATGCCTTTCCTCTTCACTGGAAAGCCATTCACTTCTTGGATAATGTTCTCTCATTTGAATAATCATTTGTATGAAAAACATTTCTTTTAATTTATTCTCAATATTACTATAATCTGGTATTTAATGCCATAATTACAGGGAAATTGAAAATTAAAGAAAAAGTAAAAATTCAATGAAATATTCAATCCTTTGATTAGTTTTCTTCCGATAAATCTCTTTCTTTATTTCATTTCTCTTTGAATAACGTCTTTAATCAGAATTTTATTGAAAGTCAAAAGAGAGAAGAATTTCCATTCAATTGGAGTAATGAATGGGTTTCTCGAAGTATACGGACTTTGAGTAAATGTTTGGTCACTTTTGCGAACAGATCTCAAATTAGATATTGCCTTACAATGAACTCTATTCTGTCTTTTAAAACGTGGCCGACGGCCATACCTCTGGTCCTTTTGTGAAGAGGAAATTATATAACAATTCTTTGCAACAATTTCTGTCATTATATTAATTTTTCACTTTTATATCACTTTATGATTCAAATGTTGAATAACTGAAGCGTTAATAACTGGATTCACATTTTATTTCTCTTTTTTGAAAATTCCTTTTTTATTAGACATTAAATTGAAGTCAAAGTCAATCCTCTGAACTGATCGCTAAAATACTTATTGTTTTTTGAATGCATTTCATTCCTGAATAAAGAAAATTATTTCTCTTTTGATTAGAGATTGAAATTCAAATCTTCTATTCATTGAAAATTCATTTTCAAAGAGAATTTCATTTCAATCGACTCTTCCTTATGTTAAGCGGCAACTGATGGCAACATTCAAACACCGATTGTCACGAAAGTAACTCTTATTAAACCTACGCCTCTGAGAGAAAGATGAGAATCAGTAGTGTTCAAACTGACCTTGGTGGTGTCTTAATTCAAGAGTCACTCAAAATGCCTGACAAACAATGATTACTAGAATTTCTTCTCAACCAACTGAAGAGGTTTGCAATTAACAACAAAAATAATTCTCATCAAAAAACATTGACTTAATTTGCAATTTGTTTGCACCCAGGCATATGCAGAGGGGTGCTCCAAAGCACAGGTAGTGCTTATCTTCAAATTATGTTAAAAATTAATGGGAAGTTTTATTTTTATTTTTTTAGACATTAAGGCATTCATTAGACGTAAACATATACCTCATTAAAAGACCTTGAACCTAAGAAATTAGTGAAGAAAACCCCAAACACCTTGCACACCTCTTCTTTGATAGATTTGATAATTAATCATTTTATCTGAAAAATTCCACTCTTTTGACAACGTTTTCACTTTTAAATGAAATCTCAATTAAAGAGTGGAAACAAAAGTGTTTTTAAGACTTTTCCTTATAATTAGTAACAAACTTCCAGACGTTTGTTGGGATTTTGAGCAATACTTGGGTAGAAATGTTCTAAAAGATTATTTTACACAAATTTTATTACAAATACATATTTAATTTCATCTCTAAATGTCAACACATTTTATATTGACGTCAAACTCCGTTAATATTTTGACATTTGATTCGTAAAAAAATAAAATCCTGGAATTAAAACCAAGATTAATTACTTTGTATTAAGACTCTTGTAGAAATCGTCCTTGAAACATAGTTGCTTAGTTTGTGCAGGTGTAATTATAGTCTTGGTGCTTAAGATGAGGCAACTCAAGCAAATCGGAACAAATCAGTTGATAATTGGTTTTTACGACCACCCAGATTATAATAATTAGCTTCAATTCATTTCTTAGGCATTTCATAACATTTCAATCAATAATTCTACAGTAAAACCTCTAATTTGTATACTCTATGACACAATAATAGATGAGATTTTAAGTAAGTTTACGAATGTTTGCCAACAATTTTACAATTTGGAGGTTTTGGGGCATTTTTTTCTCAATGAATGTAAGAAACTATTTCTCACAACATTTTTGTCAAGTTTTCAAATTTGAATAAAATTACAACAATTCGCACGAAAGTGGGCTTAAAATAAAAAGTCTCCGCAGAGGAGAGACTCTGATGGCAATGAAATCTTTAATTCATTGTCAATGAGTGAGACTAACATTGAAAACATGAGATTTTCCAACAAAAAAAATTATTGTGACATAAATATGACCGAAAAGTTTGCTAACTCTTTGAAAAGTGTTTGAAAGATGAAGTGTTTCGTCAAATACTAGTCTCAACTCGTTTTCAAAGTGTTAACAACTTTGAGATAAAAATAAAAATAATGAAAAACAGCCGAAAATATTTCACAGTTTCTTGTGCTCTAAAACTTTCATTGCAAATGTACCCCAAAAGCCCGCAAAGAACCTCATGCGGGATAATGTGACCACATGGCAAAAATGCGGGATATGGTCGTCCATT